>AWOL01S0007240.1:14880-75906 GCA_000715115.1 Nicotiana otophora
ATTCTTATAGAAGAAATTTCCCCAATAAATGCAATAATTAATATAAAATTATAAGACAACAAGCATACAATAATTATGATTTAATTATAAAACAAACAAAGGCAAATAGCAAATTATTATGGAAATCAGAGAGAAAATGTGCAGTTTAATATTTAATATGCTAAATGTCAAATAACAATTAAGGCACATAATTCAAATAGCATGTAACAATTAATGCAGGAATTCAAGAATTAATATTTGACAAAGAATATGAGAGAAACAATTATTATAATAATTAATTCATGATTTAAAACAGTTTATGAATTTTCAAGTAAGCAGGAAACAATTAATTTGACGATGTATAGACACTCGTCACCTCGCCTATACGTCGTTCACATGCAATTCACATAACAAATAATTTGAGAGTTCTATTCCCTCAAATCAATGTTAACCACGACACTTAGCTCGCTTTGTAAATTCCAATCAATTACTCGACCACAGCTTTTCCTTTTAAATTTGTCTCCAAAAGCTTCAAATCTATTCATAAACAATTCAATATACTCAATACGAATCATAGGAATTAATTCCATATGAATTTACTAATTTTCCGGATAAAAATCCGAAATTCATTAAAATATTCGACAGTGGGACCCACATCTCAAATCCAGGAAAAACTCGCGAAATCCAAACATGCGTTCCGCTACGAGTTCAACCATATAAAAATTATCCAATTCCGATATCAAATGGACCTTCAAATCTAAATTTTTTGTTTTTGGAAGATTTTAGAACAAAATTGATTTTTTCTTCCATAAATTCACGGATTCATGATATAAATGAGTATGAAATCATGAAATATAATCAATATAGGATAAGGAATACTTACCCCAATGTTTTCCCGTAAATATCGCCCAAGAATCGCCTTACCCGAGCTCAAAAATGGAAAAGATTTGAAAATGGGTCGAAACCCCATTTCCAAAACTTAAGTTCTGTTTCTGGGTTTTTTACTCATCGCGATCGCGGAAATTCAATCGCGATCGCGTAGAACAACTTTTGCCCAGGTTTATTTTACTCTTCGCGATCGCGGGAATGGCTTCGCGATCGCGAAGCACATTTTGGCTGCCCAGACTTTTAACTCTACGCGATCGCGTAAATGCTCATGCGATCGCGGAGTACATTTTTTCATCCTTACGCGGTCACGTATTTACTTGTGCGATCGCGTAGCACAATTGACGTGCCTAGCTTCTGCCTTCCTTCCTTCTACGCGATCGCAGCTGCTCCCTTGCGTTCGCAGTGCACTGGGAATTTAACTTCCGCGATCGCGTGCCTATCTTTGCGAACGCGAAGGGTAAAACTCACTACTTACAATTTCCTCTTCGCGATCGGAGGAATGGCTTCGCAATCGCGAAGCACAATGCACCAGATGACAGCAGAAGCTCAAAAACCAGATTTTCTAAGTTCAAAATCATCCCGTAGCCTATCCGAAACTCACCCGAGCCCTCGGGGCTCCAAACCAAACATGCACACAAGTCCTAAAACATCATACAAACTTGCTCGTACGATCAAATCACCAAAATAACACCTAGAACTATGAATCGGACACCAAATAAAAGGAAATTTTCAAAAAAACTTTAAAACTTATATTTTTACAACCGAACGTCCGAATCACGTCAAATCAACTCGGATCCTCACCAAATTCGGCAGACAAGTCATAAATATTATAGTGGACCTACACCAGGATCCGAAACCAAAATACGGACCCGAGGTCAATAAATCCAATATCAGTAATTTCTTAAAAATCATTAAGCTTTCAAGCTTTTAATGTTTCATCAAAATTCCATATCTCGAGCTAGGGACCTCGGAATCCGATTCCGGGCATACGCCTAAGTCCCAAATCATGATACGGACCTACCGGAATTGTCAAAACACTGATCTGGGTCTGTTTGCTCAAAAGGTTTACTAAAGTCAACTTAGTTAAGTTTTAAAGCTCTATTTCACATTTTAATCTATTTTTCACATAAAAACTTTTTGGAAAATTATACGGACAGCGCACACAAGTCGAAGAATGATAAATGGTGCTTTTCGAGGTCTTAAAACATAGAATTGCTTATTAAATTTAAAGATAACATTTTGGGTCATCACAACTATACTCTATATACATCTTAAGATATATACTATACACTTAGTGTGTGTGTGTGTGTGTGTGTGTATATATATATATATATAAAAGCTATATTCGATATTAAATATTGAATATTAAAATTTAGGATGTTATAATTATAAAAAGTTTGGGGTTAAAACAAAGTTGGGGGGTTAAATGGCTATTTTGTAAATAGATAATGGCTATTTTGGTAGAGGAAACAACTAGATTTTAAATGTCATAACGGCTATAATATGGAGGATTTGTTTTTAAAAAGAAATTAGCCGATGGGGCCGGATAGGCCCGTTTAGGACTGCTTGAACCGGCCCACATCCCAGCCGATCCCGGTCCCAACTGGTCCCGGTCTCGTAGGCCTCGCCTATGGGACCGGCCCACTACCCAGCCCACCTCCCCACGGTTCCGCTTCTATCCGGTTAGGACCGTTTAGGCCTACCGCCCATATGGGCTTGCGGTCCTGGGCCGGGCCCGATCCTAACCGGCCCACATGCCACCCTTAATGTTATGTAATTAATTTGGCAAGATTTGAGCCGTCCGAAGGTCATTTCACGTGAGAAGGCTATTTTGGAAGTGTTCATGTGCTAAGCGCACTAGGATTGGGTTATATATTCGGGACCAATTCCGAGTGGGTGACTCTCAACAGTGGTTCTAATGGGTTCAAGAATGTAAGAGCGATGTCTAAGGACTTTTGGGTTCGTTATATGACTGAAGACCGAGATTTTGTAGTAGAGTGTGAAGAATACTTGGGGATTTTCTATGTTATCATCGGGTCTGCGGGTCAATATTAGAGAAGTTGGAGAAATAGTTTCGGATTCGTGGAAGGTCTTTCAGAATAAGTGTACCAGTTGGAGATGATATTGTGCGCGTGAGGAGGGTATGAGGTGGTTCATGGGTATTGAGACTATGTGGTCTCATGAATTGGGTCACTCGGGATGAGTTTTGTTGAGTTTAGTTATCTTTTTGAATGCAGCTATTATTATTTCTAAGGAAAGTTAAGAGCAAATTGGAAGAAGTGGGGTCGGTTAGTAATGGTTTGAATTAGCATGATTGTGACAACGATCAGTTCCTTCGGCGAGTTAAGTTATACAGGTAGTTGTGGTTGTATGTGCATGATTGACCGCCACCATAATTTGACTGATTTGGGAGATATTTGATTCTAATAGCCTCCTTGTGTGTAAATGGATCCTAGAAGAGTTATGGAGGTTATGGGAATTCAGTTGCATGTTGCGATGGTTCTTCTGAAATGAGTTAAGTGAAAGGTTTCTAGCCAATGAAGTTTTTGTTTTACTAGTAGCTCAGGGGTTATGATGAAGCTCTGGGATTCTCGCGTAGCAACATGTTAGGTGCAGTGAGCGGCATGGAAATTGGAAGTTGAAGATCAACGTTGTGGTTTGGTGTTGATGAGAATGTCACGAGCTTGGAGGAGAGGGGGAGGATTTTAGATTTTCAGAGTATGCTGGCACTATTTCGGGCAGCCTGAGGATGGTGTGTTTCGTGGTAGGAGTGTTGGTTATTAAAATGCAGATGCTTGGCCTGTACTATAGAAATAGCATAGTCGATGGCCATTAATGTTCAGATTTTACTACCTGGTGCAGAAGGTTGTGGGAGTAAGCCCCTCAATGAATCTGCGAACTCACTCTCTGACTGTAGGATCCAAGTTAGGTGCATGACGGTCTAATTCACTGAATCTGATAGCATATTCTGACACTGTCATAGTGCCCTGACGCAACCGTTCAAACTCTGTGCGCCACGCATCTCGGAGAGTCTGGGGAACAAACTCTTTCAAGAACATTTCAGAAATTTAAGCCCAAGTTAGTGGTATTGCATCTGCTAGTCTACCTTCTCCATAAATTTTCCACCACCGATACACTATGCCTGATAGTTGAAATATAGTAAAGGCAACTCCGCTCACTTCCACAATACCTATGGTGTGGAGAATACGGTGACAATTTTCTAGAACTCCTTGGGCATCCTCTGTAGTCCGGGAAGATCGTATAAGTGTGACGTGTTAGTCATTCGATTGTTAGAGATTTAAAAAAGGTATGGTAATTTTGGTACTATCGCCAATGGGAGAGGTTATGACTGAGAGTCGCTCTATTCCTCTGGTTGTGGATTGTGGGAGTTTGTTCCGGATTTGACGGTTGTTCTTATGTGTCATGAATATGATCATTGTGGATTCTTGGAAGGTTAGTGGCCCAGTATAGGATGATCGGAATCGTCTTGAGGTCCGCTAGTAGACTTAATGTGGATGTGTGCTTGTAACGACCCGACCGGTCGTTTCGAGAGTTGTAGCCTCGTTACCCTTTTTTGCTCATTTTTGTGCTTCACAATTGTTTTATGACTTATCAGGTTAGTTGGTTTGGGTCCAGAGAGAATTCAGAGTGAATTGAGACACTTAGTCTCTTAATTGAAAGCTTAAGTTGGAAAACTCAACTGGATGTCGACTTATGTGTAAACGACCTCGCATTGGATTTTTTGATGGTTCTGTTAGCTTCGTTGGGTGATTATGGACTTAAGAGCGTGTCTGAATTGTGATTTGGAGGTCGGGAGTAGAATTAGGCTTGAAATGACGAAATTTGGAATTTTGGAAAGTTTGACCGGGAGTGGACTTTTTGATATCGACATCAGATTGGATTTTCGAAAGTTGGAGTAGGTTCATGGTGTCATTTATGACCTGTGTGCAAAATTTGAGGTCAATCGGACGTGAGTTGATAGGTTTCGACTTCGTTTGTAGAATTTCGAAATTTCAAAGTTCATTAGGCTTGAATCTGTGTGGAATTCGTGTTTTTGACGTTGTTTGAGGTGATTTGAGGGTTTGACTGAGTTTGTATTGGGTTATAAGACTTGTTGGTATGTTTGGATGAGGTCCTGAGGGCCTCGGGTTGAATTCGGGTGCTTAACGGATTTGGAAGTAAGTTGAGGAAGCAACTGAAGTTTTGCTGCTGCTGTCGTAACCGCACCTACGGAGTGAGAACCGCAGGTGTGAGCCCGCAGAAGCGGGAAGGAGCCCGCAGAAGCGAAAAGGAGGAGACTTGGCAGTGGCCGCAGGTGCGAGGTTTTTTCCGCACCTGCGAGGCCGTAGATGCGAACCTGTTGCGTAAAAGCGCTTCTGCAAAAGCGGAAAGGAGTGCGCAGGTGCGGTAGCTGGAGAAGTTAATGATTTCCGCAGAAGCGGACTTTCAACCGCAAAAGCGGGACCGCAGAGAACCCTACTATTGGTTCTCTAGACCGTGAGGGATGTTAGTGCAGAGAACCCTACTATTGATTCTGTTCAGGTGGTACGATATTTCCCGGATGTGTTTCCTACAGACCTACCGGGCATGCCACCTGACAGGGATATTGACTTTGGCATTGACTTGGTGCCGGGCACTCGGCCCATTTCTATTCCTCCATACCGTATAGCACCAGCTGAATTGAAGGAGCTAAAGGAGCAACTTCAAGAACTCCTTGATAAGGGGTTTATTATGCCTAGTGTGTCACCTTTGGGTGCACCTGTTCTGTTTGTGAAGAAGAAGGATGGTACTATGAGAATGTGCATTGATTATAGGCAGTTGAAAAAGGTCACAATCAAGAACAAGTACCCTTTGCCGCGCATTGATGACCTATTTGACCAGCTTCAAGGAGCGAGGGTGTTCTCCAAGATTAATTTGAGGTCTGAGTATTACCAGTTAAAGATTCGGGACTCGGATATTCTTAAGACAGCTTTCAGGACCCGTTATGGTCATTATGAGTTCCTTGTGATGTCCTTTGGGCTGACCAACACCACAACAGCGTTCATACATCTGATGAACAATGTATTTCAGCCTTATCTCGAATCGTTTGTTATTGTATTCATTGATGACATCCTGGTGAACTCTCGTAGTCAGGAGGAGCACGCCCAACATTTGAGGGTTGTGTTGCAGCGGTTGAGGGAGGAGAAGCTTTATGCCAAGTTCTCCAAGTGTGAAATTTGGCTCAGCTCAGTGGCATTCTTGGGGCACGTGGTGTCCAGTGAGGGTATTCAGGTGGTTCCGAAAAAGATAGAGACGGTTCAGAGTTGGGCTAGACCGTCCTCAGCTATGGAGATTCGGAGCTTTCTTGTCTTGGCCGGTTATTATCGTCGCTTTGTAGAGGGTTTCTCGTCTATTGCATTGCCCTTGACCAATGTGACCCAAAAGGGTGTTCCTTTCCGGTGGTCGGATGAGTGTGAGGAGAGATTTCAGAAGCTCAGGACTGCTTTGACCACAGCTCTAGTTCTAGTTTTGCCGTCAGTTTTGGGCTCTTATACAATGTATTGTGATGCTTCTCGGATCGGCATTGGGTGTGTGTTGATCCAGAAGGGTGATTGCTTATGCTTCGCGCCAGTTGAAGCCTCATGAGAAGAACTACCATGTTCACGATTTGGAGCTAGCTACCATCATTCATGCATTAAATATTTGGAGGAATTAGCTCTACGGTGTGTCTTGTGAGGTGTTTACGAATCATCAGAGCCTCCATCACTTGTTCAAACAGAAGGATCTCAATCTGAGGCAGCTGAGATGGTTGGAGCTGCTAAAGGACTATGACATCACTATTTTGTATCATCCAGGGAAGGCCAATATGGTGGCCGATGCCTTGAGTAGGAAGGCAGTGAGTATGGGTTGTCTTGCTTTTCTTCCCGTTGGAGAGAGACCTCTTGCAAATGATGTTCAGGATTTGGCCAACCTGTTCGTAAGATTGGAGATTGCAGAGCCCCGTCGGGTTTTCGCTTGTGTGGTTTCTCAGTCTTCCTTATTTATTCGCATCAGAGAGCGCCGGTATGATGATCCTCATTTGCTTGTCCTCAAGGATAGGGTTCAGCACGGTGATGTGAGAGATGTGACTATTGGGGATGATAGGGTATTGAGGATGCAGGGTCGGATTTGTGTGCCCAATGTGGATGGGCTACGTGAGTTGATTTTTGAGGAGGCCCACAATTCACGGTATTCCATTCATCCAGGTGCCACGAAAATGTATCAGGACTTGAGGCAGCACTATTGGTGAAGGAGGATGAAGAAGGACATAGTGGGGTTTGTAGCTCTATGCCTTAACTGTTAGCATGCAAAATATGAGCATCAGGGACCGCGTGGCTTGCTTCAGAGGATAGAGATTCCAGAGTGTAAGTGGGAGCGGATCTTCATGGATTTCGTAGTTGGGCTCCCACGGACTTCGAGGAAGTTTGATGCTATTTGGGTGATTCTGGATTGGCTGACCAAGTCTGCGCACCTCATTCCAGTTGGCACCACTTATTCTTTAGAGCGGCTGGCTGAGATTTACATTTGAGAGATTGTCCGCCTTCACGGTGTGCCAGTTTCCATCATTTCAGATAGAGGCACGCAGTTTACATCGCAGTTTTGGAGAGCCATGCAGTGAGAGTTGGGCACTCAGGTGGAGTTGAGTACAACATTTCACCCTCGGACGGAAGGGTAGTCTGAGTGCACTATTCAGATATTAGAGGATATGCTACGTGCGTGTGTCATTGATTTTGGGGGTTCATGGGACCAGTTTCTGCCACTCGCAAAGTTTGCTTACAACAACAGTTTTCAGTCGATCATCCAGATGGCCCCGTATGAGGCTTTGTATGGGAGGTGGTGTAGATCTACGGAGGGTTGGTTGGAGCCCGGTGAGGCTACGCTGTTGGGTACAGACTTATTTCATGATGCATTGGACAAGGTTAAATGGATTCAGGAGCGGCTTCGCACGGCGCAGTCTAGACAGAAGAGCTATGCCGATAGGAAGGTCTGTGATGTGTCTTACATGGTTGGGGAGAAGGTTCGACTAAAGGTTTCACCCATGAAGGGTGTTATGCGATTCGGGAAGAAGGGCAAGTTGAGCCCTCAGTTCATTGGGCCGTTTGAGGTACTTTAGAGGATTGGGGAGGTGGCTTACAAGCTTGCCTTGCCACCTAGCTTGTCAAGTGTACATCCAGTATTTTATGTTTCTATGCTCCGAAAGTATGTTGGCGACCCGTCTCATGTTTTGGATTTCAGCACGGTTCAGTTTGATGGTGATTTGACTTATGATGTGGAGTCGGTGGCTATTCTGGGTCGACAGGTTCAAAAGTTGAGGACAAAGGATATAACTTTAGTGAAGGTGCAATGGAGAGGTCAGCCCGTTGAGGAGGCTACTTGGGAGACTGAGCAGGAGATATGGAGCATATAGCCACGCCTATTTGAGACTCCAGGTATGTTTCTAGACTGGTTTGAGGACGAACGTTTGTTTAAGAGGGGGAGGATGTAATGACCCGATTGGTCGTTTTGAGAGTTGTAGCCCCGTTCCCCTTTTCTGCTCATTTTTGTGCTTCACTGTTGTTTTATGACATATCGGGTAAGTTGGTTTGGGTCCGGAGAGAATTTAGAGTGAATTGAGACACTTAGTCTCTTAATTGAAAGCTTAAGTTGGAAAAGTCGACGGGATGTCGACTTATGTGTAAACGACCTCGCATTGGATTTTTTGATGGTTTCGTTAGCTCCGTTGGGTGATTCTGGACTTAGAAGCATGTCCGAATTGTGATTTGGAGGTCGGGAGTAGAATTAGGCTTGAAATGGCAAAAGTTGGAATTTTGGAAAGTTTGACCGGGAGTGCAATTTTTGATATCGGGGTCGGATTGGATTTTCGAAAGATGGAGTAGGTTCGTGGTGCCATTTATGACTTGTGTGCATAATTTGAGGTCAATCGGACATAAGTTGATAGGTTTCGATGTCGTTTGTAGAATTTGGAAATTTCAAAGTTCATTAGGCTTGAATCCGTGTGGAATTCATGTTTTTGACATTGTTTGAGTGATTTGAGGGTTCGACTGAGTTCGTATTGGGTTATAAGACTTGTTGGTATGTTTAGGTGAGGTCTCGGGGGCCTCGGGTTGAATTTGGGTGGTTAACAGACTTGGAAGTAAGTTTAGGAAGTAGCTGAAGTTTTGCTGCTACTGTAGTAATCATACCTGCAGAGTGAGAACCGCATGTACGAGCCCACAGAAGCAAAAAGGAGGAAGCTTGGCATTGGCCACAGGTGCGAGGTTCTTTCCGCACCTGCGAGGCCGCAGACGCGGACCTATTTCGCAGAAGCGGAAAGGAGTGCGCATGTGCGGTAGCTGGAGAAGTTAGTGATTTTCGCAGAAGCAGACTTTCAACCGCAAAAGCGGGATTTGGGCCGCAGGTGCGGAAGACCTGGGCAGAACATATAAATACGAGGTTTCAAGATTTTTCACCATTTCTATCATTTTGAGCTCGGAGTTTAGAGATTGTGAGAGGGTTTTTCAAGGGGAATTCTTGAGGTAAGATCCTTGTGTCCACTTTTCTTCAATGATTACATTTCCCCACTGATTTTACATATAGTTGGTGAGTTTTGGAGGTGAAATTTGGGGGTCTGATGCTAGGGATTTGGAGAGTTAATTTTGGGGAATTGAGTGGCCATTTGACATCGGATTTTGATAAATTTGGTATGGTTAGACTCGTGAGTGAATGGGCTTTCTTGTTTTGTGACTTTTGTCGGATTTCAAGATGCGGGTCCGGGAGCCGGTTTTGAGCCAATTTTGGATTTTGGCTTATAATTCTTATTTTTCTTATAGAATTAATTCCTTTGGCCGTATTGATTGTATTGTATTGCTTGTGGCTAGATTTGGGACGTTTGGAGGCCGATTCACGAGGCAAGGGCATTTTGAAGTAGAGTTTTGGCTCAGATTGAGGTAAGTAACAGTTTTAAATCTGTCCCTGAGGGTGTGGAACCCCAGATTTTGTTGTTATATACTTGTTTTGTGGTGATACACATGCTAGGTGATGGGCGTGTGGGCATGCACCGTAGCAATTGTGACTTGGTCCATTCCGTGTAACTGTAAAGTTGAATAACTTGTTGTTAGCTATATACTCTCCATGTGTTATAGAAAGTTGACTGCAAATCATGTTAGGAGTCATGCGTAGGCTATGTGACTACACTGTTGGGACCTGCAGAGGTCGTGTACTCATTGAATTAATTGCTAATTGTTGTTCTCTACTCAGTCACAGTTTACTTATGTATCATATCTTAGTCGCTTCTTGTTTCTAGCGGATACATTATATCATCTTTGTCTGGGTTGAGTTTTATGATTTCTGAGAGCCCGAGAGACTGAAGAGGTTAGTGAATAAGTTAGGGCCTGAGTGCCGAGCTGTGAGCTATATGTATGTATATGGGTCGGGTTGCATCCCGCAACGAGCCTTAGGGTTGTATATATGGATCGGGTTGCACGCCGCAATGAGCTTCAGGGATATATATATATATATATATATAAGATTTATATGGGATCGGGCTGCACGCCGCAGCAATGTAGCGCTTGGGCAGAAGGAGCCCCTCCAGAGTCTATACATCCCAGTGAGCGCAGGTACCTATTAAATGTGAGTGTTGAGGGATGAGAGCCGGGTGATGAGCTATTGAGAAAGATTGAGTGACTGTTGCCCTGAGAGGCGGTATTCTTTTCCATTGTTGTTGCGCATAGTTGTTATATGTCACTGTTTTGAAACTTTCGAGGGATATTATATCAGGATTTTACTCGAACTTGGCATTTATAAATTGATTTGACTTAAACTGCCGAATTTTTAAAGCAGGTCTACTTTCTTGTTGAGATTACTGAAAATGAACTATAACTGCATAGCTCATCACTATCTTTCAGTTCCTTATTTATTATTGTTACTTACTGAGTTGGTTGTACTCAAGCTACACCCTGCACTTCGTGTGCAGATCTAGGTGTTCCCGATCATAGCGGGTGTTGATATTTGAGCAGCTGATCCCTGAGACTATCGAGGTAGCTACTTGGCATTCGCAGGCCTTGGATCTCCTTCATTATCTTTATCGCATTTTAGTTCTTATTCCTTAGACATTGTATTAGACTGTTCCTGGTATAGATGCTCATGTACTCGATGACTCCCCGGTTTTGGGATAAATTGTATTGTATAGCGGGTTTATTTTTGTTCCTAAAATGTTTTCTTAAATATTAATTGCTTCCATCTAAAATTTTAAAGGTTTTACTGTGTTAAGATAGTTAAGTAGTGGCTTTCCTAGTACCACGATAGGCCCCATCACGACGGTTATTTTTTGGGCCTTGACAGTGCTCTACATCAGATCAGGTCAGATGTGTTCATTCAGCATAACACTGCTTAAGGAGGAGTCTTCGGGTGTTGGGTGTTATTACTATCGTCAACTATTCTCTGTAATACTCTATTATGCCATGTGGGTTGTGAGATGACCTGATTATTAGCACGCGTGTTGTGGTCCTGTGTAGCTTATCTTTATTGCACCTTAGTCGAGCTCGAGTTTTGTAGCGCATGACGCTCTCCGTCTCCCCAGGGTTGTATTTTTGCACTTGGCGTGCTTGTGGTCGATATTCGGGTATTTTGTAGGTATAAGCATTATGGCTTGATGGTTATTTCACTATTTATTATTATGTGTGGATCGGGTAGTACACCGCCACGGGTATGTTGCTTGGATCGGGTTGCACGCTGCAACGGTGTCATGTTTGGATTGGGTTGCACGCTGCATCGGTATCATTTGTGGATCGGGTTGCACGCCGCAACAGTGAGATGTTGAGAGCGGATCCCTATACTTATTTTTATATATTTTGTTCCTCATCTACTAAGGAGGGTTCATAGCATCTGTTGTACCATTTTAATCATTACACGGGCTGAGTAGTTCTTTTCCAGAGTTCGTGTTTCCTTAGGTATCACATACGAGTTTGTAGCTTGTTGGTGCAGTGATGGCGTCATATGAGATTTTTGGCAGTGTTTGAGTTGGCTTATTGCCCGAGCAGCCCTAAAGGGAACTACTCCATAGATATGGAGAAATTTATCTCAAATAAAGTTAAAGTAGAGGAAAACATAAATTCAATCCAAACTCGGGTCTTGAGTGAGGAAGGAATGATGAAATCCTTGTGCTTTTGTTCTTCCCACTCCTCCTTAGCCTCCTTAGGTCGAATATTTGTCAAAAGTCCAGAAAATAACGTTTTTCATGTATTTATACCAAGTAGGGTCGGGCCTAGATGCCACAACCTTCTCTTAGTCGAAATAGGACATTGGCTCCGTAAAATTTGCATAGGCGCGCCGCATGAGGCGACGCGCCATGCAGGACATTAGTGGGGAAATCAAAAAAGCTCAACTTCTGTCAGGCAGTCAAAAATACGCTGATGCGTTGCACAGTGCGTCGCATTAGTGCAAATTTCTCATAGTACGGATTTTGCTTGCATTTTCACATCCAGACATGGTCCTCGATCCCCGAACATGATCCCGGCTTAATCTCTTGGGCTTTTACTCATACTTAAAAGCTCCAAATCGCTCAAATTCATTCCATAACATCTACATAGCTCGGAATCACTCCTACAAGGAATAAAACACACAATAAGTGCAAAACACTATCAATGCGAACGCAAACACAGGTAAAGTGCAGTTAATTAGAGTGCAATAATCGACTAAAATACGAGATTATAGCCTACCATCAAAACCCCACACTTATATCAAACCATAACACCACCTTCACATCAATATACATTAACTCCCTACTTCTTTAAGCACAATTACATCAAGAGTCACCACTATCAAGGAATAGTTTTCACAATCATACACTTATTTTTTTTCCTTTCTTTTTCAATTCAAGTTGCTCTTTCTTTTTCAAAGCAATGCACATTTTTCTTTATTTCAATAGATCCACTCAAAAGCCAAACCAACCACCCCACACTTCAACGTTTACAATGTTCATACCAAATTCAAGTGCTCACAAAAGGCACAAGGTTCAAATAGATGGTCAATTCAAATAAATGGTTAGGGCTTGTAATGTGGTTGCCAAAGAAACAAGATTACAGGCTCAAAGGGGTTAATTACTATACATAACAATTACATGAGTAAAAGTGTTATGACCCAAAAATCACTAGCCGTGATGGCACCTAACTCGACCCGCTAGGTAAGCCAACTAACAGTCAATACAATCCAAATGAAATTGTAGGAAAATAATGAAGAATTATCTGAACTTTTATAAATTAACCCAAGAACTGGTAGTATGAATCATGAGCTTCTAAGACTTGGAATTTACAAGCTGATGCAAATAACTACATGATCTATTTGAAAGTTACATAAACAGATTAACAATATCTAAAGCTACCATGGACAAGTGGCAGCTATATTCGGAATGCACGAACATCTTCAGGGTCAGCTCCTGACATCACCAGCAGCACCACTCCAAAAATCTGCACGCAAGGTGCAGAAGTGTAGTATGAGTACAACTGACCCCATGTACCTAGTAAGTATTTTGTCTAACCTCGTCGAAATAGTGACGAGTCTTTTTAGTAAAACGATGCTCACTAAGAAGAGTACTATAAGAGATCACACGAGGCTTTTGAGCACACGAACGAATGTACAAGGCAATAACAGAGTACTATAAGAGATCACAATTCAACAGTTTCCAACATCTCGACCAATCCTTCTCTTAGAGCGAAACCCAATGAACCAGAATAATCACCTCAAAACTTTCATAGTGTGAGAGAAACACCCAAGACATCAACTTCAACGGCACGACAAACACCCTTCCTGCATTTATCTCATCCTCACCAAATATGCGTAAAACAGTACAAACCAAAGGGCAGAAATATCGATAACAATAATGACAAAGTAGGAAATACACAAGTAGCAATAATGAACGAGAATGTACATAAGGACATCAATAACATACTAGGCGGAAAGCATAGAGGTGATGACAACAATCAGGAAAAGGAAAGTGACTTCAACTAACTAGCATGGTGGAGGCATAAATACAAATATAACGAATAAGAGGGGAACACATGATCTTTATGCGTTAACAAGTAGAAGCATGAATGACTAACACGGTAGAAGGCATGTACTAGGTGCAACCAAAATAGATACGACAAAGATATAATTATGATAACAGGAAGCATGCATGGTATTTGCAAGTTTAGAAAATAGAAGGCATGGGCAACACAACAACAATTGAGATAGAGAATAAAGACAGAACAGTGACAACAAGTCACATAAGAACCATAAGTACGACAGTAACAATTCAAGGTAAAGACATGAAGATATCTGCAAGAAAAGGATATCACAACATAATGCATGTCCCTCGTCCTCACTTGCACGGAAACATCATTCGTGCCATGAACTAGCAATAACACAAAAGCATGATAATAAAAATGCAATGGCACGGCATCACCCATCGTGCTTTTACTCACATAACATGGCACGACATCACCCTTCATGCTTTTACTCATATAACATGGCACGACATCACCCTTCGTGCTTTTACTCACAAATGATATGGCACGTCATCACTCTTCATGCTATTATCTCAATAATATGGCACTATATCACCCGTCGTGCTTTTACTCTCAGATAATATGGCACGGCATCACCTTTCGTGGTTTACACTCTCCCTCACATGATAATGTATAAACAATGGTACGACATCACCCTTCGTGCTTTACACTCTTCCTTACCAGGCATATGTATATCAATGACAAACAAGGCAGGAAGTATAAATAACGTCAAGGAGAGTGTTTAAACGAATATTCCAAATGAATCCCAATCACAACTTTCCAAGCCAACAATAGTTCAATAAACCTGCAAGAACCTTTTTATTCAAGTATTCCAACAAATCTCACAAATGATCCACTACACAAGTATAGAATCTAGTATCTCAAGAATATCAGCCGTAGCAATGTATTAATGATTATGTATAGTGATTACCGAATTAGACACATCAATATGTTCTCAGAATTCTATCAAATTTGATCAAGTTATAACAAGGTAAGTCATAGTTCGTAACATTTAATACCTATGATCTTAGTATCAAGGAGTCAAGTAAGGCATGAAACAAGAAGGTCACGTGATTCTACAAAACACAATTTATAACATAATTTACCCCCGAGCATGGTTAACCCTGGCACATGCATATATGCTGGTCACCTCATATATGTATCACCCCCGCATGTAACAAACAGTGTCAAATAGTAGGAAAAATTCTCTCAACAAAGCTAGGCAAGACACTTACCTCAATTCGGCTAACTCAATACTCAATTTAGCTCTTTCCTTTACAAATTCACTTCCGCTCGGCTCAACCTAGACAAAAACAACTTAAATAAATCACATAATGCAAGAAAAAACAATTTCAATTAATAAAGCTGTGATTTTTATTCAATTTCTAAAATATCTACAAAAGTCAACCCCCGGGCCCGCCCGGTCAAAACCCGGATCCAAGGGTAGGTCTTGACTACCCATAGCCTCACGAGTCCAAATACGTCTTTTGTTTCCAAATCCGAGTCCTATTCGACTCTCAAATCCTAAATTTTCATTTTCCAAGTTTTGACAAAATCCCCAAAATTTTCCCTAGATTTCTCATGAATTTGATGTTAAATCATATATAAAATCATGAAATGTAGTTGAGAATTGATTAGAGGTACTTACCCAATGATTTAGTATGAAAATCCCTTCATAAAATCGCCTCCCATCGAAGCTAGGATTCAAAATATAATAAAATGAAGCCAAATCTCGAAATTCTCAGCATTTAACAGGTTGCAGATGTCGCATTTGCGAACAATATATCGCAAATGCGAACTGGTGGTTTTCCTGCTAATGTCGCATTTGCGACCAAACGCTTCGCAAATGCGAAAAGGGGGACCATTGCAAATGCGAGGAATTTTTTGCAAAAGCGAAATCCTGTCTAGCAGCCCGGGTTTGCAAATGCGAGGCTGCTTCGCAAATGCGATAGTGGAATTTGCGACCAAAACATCGCAAATGCGATGACACCAGTACCAGCATTCAAAAATCATGAAAAAGTATTCCGAAATCAATCTGAAAGTTACCCGAGCCCCCGAGGATCTAAACCAACCATGCACCCAGGTCCAGAAACACAATATGAACTCGCTCGCGCGATCAAATCATCAAAATAACCTATAAAAGCATGAATCGGATGTCACAATGCATGAAGATCAAAGGAAACTTCAAGAACTTCTAGAATCGCAACCAAACGTCCGAACCATATCAAATCAACTCCAAATGGCGCCACATTTTGCAGACAAGTTCCATGTGACGAGACAAACCTACTTAAAGCTTCAAATCATGTATAGCAACCTCGATATGATGAATCGCACCTCAAGTAAAAAATAATGAACCTTGAAACATCAATTTCTATGACCGATGCCGAAACCTATCAAATCATGCCCAATGAACCTCAAATTTTGTACACAAGTCACATTTGCCATTACGGACCTACTCCAATTTGCGGAATTGGAATCCGGCCCGAATATCAAAAAGTCCACTCCCGGTCAAACTTTCCAAAAATTCGTCTTACGCCAATCCAAGACTAATTCGACTACGGACCTCCAAATTACAATCCGGATGCACTCCTGAGTCCAAAATTTCCCAACGGAGCTAACAGAACTAACGAAACTCTATTCCGAGGCCTCAAACTACTGAGCGAAGTGCATATGCTCAAAACGACCAGTCGGGTCATTACATCCTCCACCACTTAAACACACGTTCGTCCTCGAACGTGCCAGGGGTCGTCCCAAAGCTATCAAACCACTATGTAACCTTACTATGCATATACCCGGGGGTGATCCCACGTCACCCTGCTCCATATAATACTGCCAACACAACATAACTAGACATCGTTACTCCAACCTTGGTTCTTAAACCTTAGAACCCAATCTCTAACATCCAGAATTCATTACAAAACCTGAATCTCATATCTACACATTGTATAAGTCTGAACAAGCTGTATTAAGCCATAACCATAACCCCAAGATGTAATCACATGATATACCTCATCACTCAGATACTCACAGCAGGAACTACTGACCACCATTGCTGCCCAAAAACAAATCCGGTGCCGGTAGCAAACCTCATTTGATCACTAATCCAAGAAACCTTTTCGTCAGACCAGGGCCATTGCCCAAATACTCAGCAAAATATAGCGTTATTTTCCCAAACCTTCCTCATCCCAATACGATAGTGCAAATCTCAAGCCTAGAAACCTCATCTCAGCCAATACAAGCAGCCCCACCAAAAAGTATCAACAATAATCATATGGAGTCCCACACAACACGGTCTCGACACAAACAAATAACAATTCAGACATGACATATAATAGTAAGAGAGCTAAATCAGAAGAATACTAAACAAGTTAAGCAGGCAGGGAAACTTTAGCATTTTCCTATTAACTATTTTCAACAAGGGGAAAGCAAAACTACACGAAGTAAGCATCAGGAGTTACATTTCATCACAGTACCGTTGCGGCGTGCAACCCGATCCCATCATATCAATCCACATAGGGTACCCATCGAGCCATAATACTCGGGCTCACTGATCACATGTGCATCAATATCAAACATAATAGAGTGCACAAAATATAAATATGGGAACAATTATTAGGAACACACAGTACTGAGAAGGACAAGCACAACTAGGGTGCAATAAGCAAATTAACATCACGAAGGCCATCTCGCCCATAGCGCCATGAGGCCTAAACTGAATTACAATATACGTACGAAGAACCATGTAACCCTCACAACCCGTCATAGCATAAGAGAGGAACGCATAACACAGACCAAGGTGCGGATAACACCTATTCTGCCCGACGATATACCTGTGGTAACAGCTGCGCAGGAGCAATCAAATCCGACTTGATACAGAATACATATCCTCATTGGGCCTACCAATGGGCCACCAAATCAACTTCGGTCACCTCCGAACGGACAAATAGCCCTCCAAAAGTCCACAACTACGAGATAATCTACTTCTGAGAACTCCTAGTTTCCAAATCCATAGAACACACGAATCATCATGCCTGATCCCAACTCCACCGCCCAAATGTCTAACACATCTCTCGTATACAATCATCCCATGAGGAATACTTCTATAATTCTTCCGTGCCACGTAGCAAAATCTGAATCTCAGCAGTCAACTAACCAGGCGAGCACCGCAATATTAATGTTGTATCTGTAAGTCAAAGCACAATGCATCTTCTGAAATGCATACCGTTCTCGGGCAACACCAAGTAGTAATGGCATCTATCTAGACATCTGAAACCGTCAGTGATGTTTAAGAATTCATGACCTTCCCTTCAAAACTTAATTGTGACCCTACGCATGCAAAACTCAATCCTGATCGGTCAGAAACCTTCTATTTGATCTCATCCAGGAGGAAATCCCAATACGTAACATGTTCCTCACACCAATAGGAAATATTCACCTCGAACCGTGATAGAAATCATCGAGAACTCCTTGGAATCCATTTGCACATAATCAAGCTATCAGAACCGAATCTCTCAAACTCAACCAAGCCATGCAGTTGACCAAAAACCCATGAGCATTACCACGAAACACCTGTGGAGACTCACCACATCATAAGTACCCAAAAAACCGATCATATCATTATTGTGTTGATCCAATTTACTATCAAACCGCGATGTTTCATCTGAGTTCCTTCCAAATTACTCTCAAGTTGATACCCTTCCTTGCGAAAACACCATGATCCTTACCCCAAAGCTCGCCATAAGAGATTCTAGCATAAAACCCACACCGCCTTAAGGCCCATAAGCTGCTGCATTCCCTCTTAGCACCCCAAAGTACCACAACCGAGACACCCACTCTGAAGAGACCTTCGTTGAATCTAAAGTTGTTTCCCCTACCACTTAGTCTTCCAGATACTGAAATACATAATCCACAATGATATATAAATACAGTGAGCCTCGGCACCATCCAATGTAAATATTAAACTCTAGCCACAACTACTATGCCACCACTTAATCTTCCTGAGTCTGAACTCATCAATAAGGCATGAGAATAAAATCCGTTCCACAATTAAACAACATGGAAAACCTTCCAACACACTCATAAGTCGGGACTATATGTCACATCGAGACAGAAATCAAGCACCTATCAATCCTTTTTACACCTCAAGCAGACTCTTCTCTTCACATTCAAGTCATCCGAACATAGCCCGCAGTCATATCCTACTCATTATTTAGTCATCCAACCACTCGCCGACCACAAGTTCCACGCATAGGAACACTACCGAACGTATAAGTCCAAAAGCACATGCACACACAACCGAAATTCCCGTGCTCAAGCCGCAGTCAAAACCCGGCCTCAAGTCCTCCAAACGGACCCATCATCAGTACACAGAAATCACATCTCGAACCTCATCCATGGAATCACAAGTCGTCGATGCTCAAACGATACCGAGCGCTCACATGTGCATATGAATGCGTGGAGCAAATTCAAAGAGTTACGCTTCAAGCTGAATCAATGTCGCACGATAAGGAAAGAAAGATGGGAAGTTTATCCTAAATGCACTGCCACCTCTCAAAGATAGGTATGGACGTCATCATACCGATCCGTAAGACTCTACTAGACACTTGCTCATGACTCGTGGAACCTATGAACCTAGTGCTCTGATACCAACTTGTCACGACCTTTAAATCACTAGTCGCGATGGCACCTAACTCGACCCGCTAGGTTAGCCAACTAAGAGTCAATACAATTCAAATGAAATTGTAGAAAAATAATGAAGAATTATCTGAACTTTCACAAATTAACCCAAGAACTGGTAGTACGAATCATGAGCTTCTAAGACTTGGATTTTATAAGCTAATACAAATAATTACACGATCTGTTTGAAAGTTACATAAACAGATTACCAAAATCTAAAGTTACCAAGGACAAGTGGCAGCTATATCCGGAATGCACGAACATCTTTAGGGTCAGCTTCTGACATCACCAGCAGCTCCGCTCCAAAAATCTACATGCAAGGTGTAGAAGTGTAGTATGAGTACAACCGACCCCATGTACCCAGTAAGTATTTTGTCTAACCTTGTCGAAGTAGTGACGAGGGTTTTAAATAAAAAGATGCTCACTAATAAGAATTTGTACCGAAATCTAGCAATAGAACTATACTACAGTATAACAGAATAGAGCACACGAACAAATGTACACGGCAATAACTGAGTACTAGAAGAGATCACAATCAAAAAGTTTCCAATATCTCGACCAATCCTTTCCTTAGAGAGAAACCCAATGAACCACAATAATCACCTCAAAACTTTCATAGTGTGAAAGAAACACTCAAGACATCAAATTCAACGGCACGACAATACCCTTCGTGCATTTATCTCATCCTCACTAAATATGCGTAAAATAGTACCAACCGGAGGGAAGAAATACAGATAACAATAATGACAAAGTAGGAAATACGCAAGTAGCAATAATGAACGAGAATGTCCATAAGGTCATCAATAACAGACTAGGCGGAAAGCATAGAGGTGATGACAACAATCAGGAAAAGGAATGTAACTTCAACTAACTAGCATGGTGGAGGCATAAATACAAATATAACGACTAAGAGGGGAACACATGACCTTTATGCGTTAACAAGTAGAAGCATGAATGACTAACACGGTAGAAGGCATGTACTAGGTGTAACCAAAATAGATACAACAAAGGTATAATTATGACAAGAGGAAGTAGGCATGGTATTTGCAAGTTTAGCAAATAGAAGGCATGGCAACACAACAACAATTGAGATAGAGAATAAAGACAGAACAGTGTCGACAAGTCACATAAGAACCATAAGTACAACAGTAACAATTCAAGGTTAAGACATAAATATATCTGCAAGAAAAGGATATCACAACATAATACATGTCTCTCGTCCTCACTTGCATGGAAACACCCTTCGTGCCATGAACTCGCAGTAACACAAAAGCATGATAATATAAATGCAATGGCACGACATCACCCTTCGTAATTTTACTCACATAACATGGCACGGCATCACCCATCGTGTTTTTACTCACATAACATGGCACAACATCACCCTTCGTGCTTTTACTCATAAATAATATGGCACGGGATCACCCTTCGTGGTTTTACTCTCAATAATATGGCACGACATCACCTTTCGTGCTTTTACTCTCAGATAATATGGCATGGCATCACCCTTCATGCTTTACACTCTCCCTCACATGATAATATATAATCAATGGCACGACATCACCCTTCGTGCTTTACACTCTTCCTTACCAGGCATATGTATATCAATGACAAACAAGGCCGAAAGCATAAATAACGTCAAGGAGAGTGTTTAAATGAATGTTCCAAATGAATCCCAATCACAACTTTCCAAGCCAACAATAGTTCAAACAATGTGTTAATGATTATGCATTGAGATTACCGAATTAGACACATCAATGTGTTCTCAGAATTCCATCAAATTTGATCAAGTATAACAAGATAAGTTTTAGTTCCTAATATTTAATACTATGATATTAGTATCTAGGAGTCAAGTAAGGCATGAAATAAGAAGGTCACGTGGTTCTACAAGACATAATTTACAATAGAATTTACCCCCGAGCATTGTTAACCCTGGCACATGTATATATGCTCGTCACCTCATATATGTATCACCCCCACATGTAACAAACAATGTCAAATAGTAGGAAAAATTTTCTCAACAAAGTTAGGCAAGACACTTACCTCAATTCGGCTAACTCAATACTCAATTTAGCTTTTTCCTTTACAAATTCACCTCCGCTCGGCTCAATCTAGCCAAAGACGACTTAAATACATCACACAATGCAAGGGAAAATAATTTCAATTAATAAAGCTGTGAGTTTTATTTGATTTCGAAAAAGTCAACAAACGTCAACCCCCGGGCCCGCCCGGTCGAAACCCGGGTCCAAGGGTAGGTCTTAACTACCCATAGCCTTACGAGTCCAAATACGTATTTTGTTTACAAATCCGAGTCCTATTCGACTCTCAAATCCTAAATTTTCATTTTCAAAGTTTTGACAAAATCCCCAAATTGTTTTCTAGATTTCTCATGAATTTGATGTTAAATCTTATATAAAATCATGAAATGTAGTTGAGAATTGATTAGAGGCACTTACCCAATGATTTGGTATGAAAATCCCTACATAAAATTGCCTCTCATCGAAGCTAGGGTTCAAAATATAACAAAATGAAGCCAAATCTTGGAATTCTCACCATTTAGCAGGTTGCAGATGTTGCATTTGCGACAGGGGGTTCTCAAATGCGAACTGGAGGTTTTCCTGTTAATGTCGCATTTGCGACCAAATGCTTCGCAAATGCTAAAACGGGGACCATCGCAAATGCGAGGAATTTTTCGCAAAAGCGAATTCCTGCCCAGCAGCCCGGGTTCGCAAATGCGATAGTCGCATTTGCGACCAAAATATCGCAAATGCGATGACACCAGTACCAGCACTCAAAAATCATGAAAACTCATTCTGAAACCAATCTGAAACTCACCCGAGCCCCCGAGGCTCCAAACCAACCATGCACCCAGGTTCAGAAACACAACACGAACTCGCTCGCGCGATCAAATCATCAAAATAACCTCTAAAAGCACGAATCGGACGCCAAAACGCATGAAGATCAAAGAAAACTTCATTCTAAAATCGCAACCAAACATCCGAACCATATTAAATCAACTCCAAATGGCACCAGATTTTTCAGACAAGTTCCATGTGACGAAACAAACCTACGCGAAGCTTCAAATCATGTATAGCAACCTTAAAATGATGAATTGTACCTCAAGCCAAAATCAATGAACCTTGAAACTTCAACTTCTACAACCGATGCCGAAACCTATCAAGTCACGCCCAATGGACCTCAAATTTTGCACACAAGTCACATTTGCCATTACGGACCTACTCCAACTTCTGGAATCGGAATTCGGCCCCAATATCAAAAAGTCCACTTCCGGTCAAACTTCCCAAAAATCCAACATTTGCCAATCCAAGACTAATTCCACTACGGGCCTCTAAATTACAATTCGGACGCACTTCTAAATCCAAAATCGCCCAACGGAGCTAACAGAACTAACGAAACTCCATTCCAAAGCCTCAAACTACCGAGCAAAGCGCAAATTCTCAAAAAGACCAGTCGGATCGTTACAAAAAGCTTATAACTGGCTCAACAAAGAAATGCCTATATCCCTTCCAAGACTGAATACACCTACTATTTCGTTTTGCAAAAACACGGAGAAAGTTCTAGACATCAAATGCAATGCACAAAATAACAAAAAACCTCACACGTACATGGCACATAACTCACTCAGGATTGGACTCATCAAGAACCTCTAGTCAAAGTAGTTAAGCAAAGTTAAGATAATACAATTTAAGGTACTTATACAAGAGATAAGAACTGAGCCTAAGCGTCACATTAAAGAACTTACTATTCTCTAGGCATAATAAAGCCAAGACATATTGCCTCCAAATTCAAACCATAGCACAAGGTTTTCTACTATTCTATTAAACAAAAACTAACTACACCCGGTTCAAGCAAAACCCTTGAAAAAGAACTACGACACAAAGAAAAACTAAGGGGGAATTAATACACTACCTACAAGAGAAAATCTTTTTGTCTTTTTTTTCGACTTTAATCCCTTAAGAAACCCGTCGAATGATATCCATCGTCGGGAAAAATAAAAAAATTTCAAATTTTTATGGTTTATTCAATTTTATTCTATCTCTAACTACTAAAACAACAAAAACTAAAACTAACATACATACATACATACATACATACATACATACATACATACATACATATCCCCCAACCCACACTTTAAGTTGTGGCATGTCCCCATGACACACAATTAAAAAGTATAAGGTAAAGGAAACTTCCATGAATATCTAGTCGGGGTCTGAGTTAAAGTCGGGCTCCATTCCTCGTACCCGAACTAATGCACACATCCATGCAGACAGTTTCTTCTCAGCCTTTCTGGGATACACCCCTCACTTATCTTTCTTGCTCATCGCAGCCTTCTCTTTCACTCCCTTTCACTTTCACTCAACACTAGCAACTGATTTTTCATTTTGTGCTCCTTTTTCTTCATTCATCTTGAAAGTTACAGTCTCCTCACCCACACTAAGCATGAGTTTTCTCTCTTGTATATCTAATATAGCTCTTTCCGTTGCTAAGAATGGTCTTCCTAGGATAAGGGGGACCTCCTTATTTACCTCCATATTCAACACTATAAACTCTAGAGGAAATACAAACTTATCCACCCGAACTAACACATCTTCCACTATCCCGTCGGGTATTAGAGTCATTTAGTCTGCCAGCTGCAAAGATATTGGCACCGACCTTATCTCTCCAATCTCATTCTCCAGTTTCCTGTAAATAGATAGAGGCATTAAATTAATGGAGGCACTAGAATCACATAACGACTTATCAAAATTTATAGTTCATAATGAGAAAGGTATAGTAAAACACCCTTGGTCTCCACACTTTTGTAGGAGTTTATTTTACAATATCGCGTTGCAATGCTCTGTGAGCTTCACCACTGCGGTCAACTCTATTTTCATCTTCTTTGTAAGGATCTCTTTCAAGAACTTAGCATAAGAAGGCATTTGTGAGAGAACTTTTGTGAATGATAAGTTCACATGAACCTATTTCAGCACATCCAGAAATCTCTCAAACTGCTTGTCCAGCTTTTCTCTACATAGCTTTTGAGGGAGAGGTAGAGCAGGCATATGTTTGCTCTCCTCATGTTCCTCCCTACTCGATTTTTCTTCCTTCTTCTTTTTCTCAAATTTCATTAGGCCTTTCTTCTTTTTATCAACATTACTCTTCAACTGCTCCCCACTTTCTTTTTCAAGTATCACATCTTTCTGGATTAGGGTGGGATCTTTCAACACTTGCCCACTTCTCAAGGTTACAACATTCACCGTTTCTTTACGGTTTGTCTTAGTATCAATGGGGAGAGTGTCTCTAAATGTTTCAAAAACTAGTGCATAATTCTTTGATAGCTGCTCCATGAGCGTCCAACCTCTCATATGTCTTGATAATGAAGGCCTTCATTAGATTCTCTAGGCCAGGCTGAATGGGCTGTTGAGGCTGATATTGCTACCTCTGTTGATTTTGGTAGGTTGGAGCTCCTTGTCCCTGAGGTCTAGAGTTATTTTTTTTTCAAGCATTCGTAGTACCTCCAGGTGAACTCCATAAAAAACTGGGGTGCTTCTAACCCATTGCATTAAAATTGTAGTTGCCCACAACATTTTCTTCCTTAGTTGAGACTTGACACTCATGAGTAGGGTGTACTCTTCCACATATATCACAAGCTGCGTGAGGCTCATTTTGTATTGAGGCTAAGGTCATCTTTCGTATTTTTTTAGCCATAGCGTCAAGTTGTACCTGCACAGATGTATTAGCATCAACTTGATGAACACCAGTCGATCTTCTTCTTTTAGCACTCTCAGAGGGCCACTGATTTGCATCTTCAGATAACACATCAAGAATTGTAACTATCTCCTCTGGAGTCTTCTTCATCATGGAGTCTCCAGCTGCATTGCTCAATGTTCTATGCGAGGCCAGTGTCAATCCATCCCAAAAGTCCTGGAGTTGCATCCAGAGTTCAATTACGCTATGTTGACACTTTAGAACAATCTCCTTAAACCTTTCCCATGCTTCAAAAATAGTTTCCGTATCTTTCTGGCAGAAGTTATGAATTTCTCTTCTAAACTTGCCAGTCTTAGCTGAGGAGAAATATTTATCTAGGAATTTTCTGGTCGTCTCCTTCCAAGTTTTAATTGATCCTGTGTGCATGCTTCGAAGCCACTATTTTGCATCATCTTTGAGAGAAAAGGGGAATGCCCTTAAATACACCGCATCTTGTGACACACCATTGTATTGGAAAGTGTTCATAATCTCATCGAAGTCCATTAGATGTGTATTTGGATCTTCGTTTTGCTTTCCTCTGAAGACACACCAATTATGAAGGGTTTAAAGCAACCCCTGCTTTAACTCAAAGTTGTTTACGGTAATTGGAGGTGGTCTAACACTTGATAAGCCTTGATTATAGACCGGTCTAGCATAATCGCCAAGGGGTGTCCCAGGCCCGGGAGCTATATTTCCGAATTGATCTGCAGCCAAGGGTTGATTATAAGGAATTATCCGACCCTTCTCTTCTTCATAGATAATCTGTGTATCTCTAATAGTTGCTTCCTCAGCATTTCGTGTAGCTTGTTCTTTTTGTTGGGCTGCTTCTCTCTGTAACGACCCGGCCGGTCGTTTTGAAAGTTATAGCCCCGATCCTCTATTTACTACTTTTCCCGTATCTCTTTCTACTTATGTGACTTGCCTGGAGGCTTTGGTTGTGTTTTCATAGTGTTTTGGGATACTTAGTCCCTAAACGGAAGCTTAAGTCTTAGGATTTTTACCGTAGTTAGGACTCTGTGAAAACGACTTCGGAATGGAGTTTTGTCGGTTCTGTTAGCTCTGTTGGGTGATTTTGGACTTAGGAGAGTGTCCGTATTATATTTTGGCGGTCTGTAGCTGATTTAGGCTGGAATTGGCGTAAGTCGAAATTTTTGGAGATTTTGACCAGTAGTGGACTTTTTGATATCGGGGTCGGATTCCGATTCTAGAAGTTGGAGTAGGTCTGTAAGGCTTAATATGACTTGTGTGCAAAATGTGAGGTCAATCGGACATGGTTTGATAGGTTTCGGCATCGATTTTAGAAGTTTGAATTTTCAAAGTTCATTAAGTTTGAATCGGAGGGTGATTCATGTTTTTAGCGTTGTTTGATGAGATTCGAGGGCTCGACTAAATTTGTATGGTGTTTTAGGACTTATTGGTATGTTTGGTTGAGGTCCCGGGGGCCTCGGGTGTGTTTTGGATGCTTAACAGATTGAATTTGGACTTAGGTTAGTTGCTGAAAATCTTCTGGTTTCTGGTGTTTTCGCACCTTTAGAGAGGAGATCGTAGGTGCGGGATCGCATGTGTGGAAGGAGGAGTCCAGGTTTGGTTTGGTCAAACTTGGTCTGTGAGCGCAGGTGTGAAATGGGAGCCGCATCTGCGCATCTGTAAATGTGGAGGATTGACCGCAGGAGCGAAAAGGGGCGGCCTGGGCAGAGTCGCAGATGTGGAAGGTCATCCAGAGAAGCGGGCCCGCAGATGCATGCCTTGGTCCGCAGAAGCGGATCTTTGGATCTTAAGTCATTTCCGCCCCTGCGATGGAAATTTTGCAGGTGCGACTGGTAGTCCGCAGATGCGGAATCGCTGGGCAGAAAAGGTCAATTTCGAGGGTTTGATCTCATTTTCATTTTGGGTCTTTGAGAGCTCGGATTGAGGCGTTAATTCAAGGATTTTTCATATAGAACTTTGGGGTAATGATTCTTAACTCGTTTATGGTTATATTCCACTAATCTATAGTTGATTTCATCATTTAATTAAGGAATTTGGTTGAGAAATTTGGGAAACATGGGAGAAGTTCTTCAACTAAGTTTTTGAATTTTGATTGGGATTTTGATATTGGATTTGGATAATTTTGGTACGAATGAGCTCATGAGTGAATGGGTGTTCGTATTTTGTGACTTTTACCCGATTCCGAGACATGGGCCTGGGGAGGCTTTTTGGGGCGATTTTCTAATTTCTTGCTTTAGCTTTGATTTCATTAATTTGATTAGTTTCTTATAGTTGTATTTATGGTATGTAATTGATTTTGGCTAGATTTGGGCCATTTAGAGTCAGATATTCATGGAAAAAGCATTGTTACCGATTGATTGAGCTTGGTTCGAGGTAAGTGGCTTGCCTAACCTTGTGTGGGAGAAATCCCCTTAGGATTTGGTACTGTTGTGATATATGAGCGTCGTGTATGTGAGGTTACAAGTACGTACACGGGCTATTTGTTGTAAAACCCGATTTATTTTACTGAGTTGCAACCTGTTTTTCCTTTAATTTGAGTTATACCGTTTATATGGACATTAGTCCGTTTTCATTCTTAATTGAGCTATTCCAATATGTGTAGTTATCCTGTTTAGTCTAATATTGTATGTCTACGTGCTTTACCTGCTTATTTGAACTCTGTGAAGCATTCCTAGTTGATTTCCTACTTCTCCTTGTTCTTTATCAGTATAACTATAGAAATCTTGATCTTAACTGTTGTATTTATCGGTTTGAGCTGTATATTTACTTTTGATACTACGAGGCGGTACCTCGAGAGTTCTCCCTGCACATTTACTTTGTGGCTACGAGGCGGTTCCTCGGGAGTTCTCCCTGCACATTTACTTTTGAGACTACGAGGAGGTACTTCGGGAGTTCTCCCTACATATTTACTTTGAGGCTATGAGGCGGTTCCTCAGGAGTTCTCCCTGCACATTTACTTTTGAGACTACGAGGCGGTACCTTGGGAGGTCTCCCTATACATTTACTTTTGACAGTATGAGGCGGTACCTCAGGAGTTCTCCCTATATATTTATTTTGGTACTACGAGATGGTGTCTCGGGAGATCCCCTGTTGTTTACCCATGTGTGTTGTACTGTTGCCTTGCTATGCTTCCATTTGTTAAATTCCAGTCTCTTATTATATTGTATATTCTCCTGCCTTATTTATTATTTAGCAGTGGGCCTGACCTGACCTCGTCACTACTCGACCGAGGTTAGGCTTGGCACTTAGTGGGTACCATTGTGGTGTACTCATGCTACTCTTCTACACATGTTTTGTGTGCAGATCTAGGTGCTTCTTATCAGCCTGCTACTAGCTGAGAGTGCTTACTGTGGTAGGGAGACTTCAAGGTACATCTGCCACGTCCGCAGACCTAGGAGTCCCCTTAATTTCTCTCCTATGTCATTTACCTTCCGTACTTCTTTTGTTAGACTGTGGTGTATAGAGATACTAGTTTCCTTATGTAGCTTGTGACTTATGATGTTCTGGATTTTGGGAATACTGTGTATTACTGGAGTGTTGGTTATTATAAATGCCGAGTGGCATTGTTACCAGTTATTTGGTTATCTCTTGCAGATAGTTGTGAAGTTTTACTTTCTCTTTGTTATTTTTGCAGTTGTTTAAGCTTACCTAGTCGTAGAGACTAGGTGTCGTCACGATGTCTTACAGAGGGAGTTTTGGTTCGTGACAAGTTGGTATCGGAGTTCTAGGTTCATAGGTGTCGTGAGTCACAAGCCAGTTTATTAGAGTCTCGCGGATCAATACGGAGACATCTGTACTTATCTTCGGGATGCTATGGAACTGTTAGGAAAATATTCCACTACTTTGATTCCTTATCGTGCGAAAATTGTTGACTTCAAAAATTCTGAACTTCTGTATTCTATTCTCTCACAGTTGGTGAGGACACGTACAGGCGGATCTGATGACAAGGCACCCGCGCCCCTTGCTAGAGCCGCGAGAGGCCAGGGCCGGGGTGGAGGCCGAGGACGTCCACGCAGTGTAGCCAGAGCACCTGCGTGAGCTGCGACACAGGAGCTCCCAGTAGCTCCAGCTGGAGGGCAGGCACCTAAGGTACCTGTTGCTACACCATCCCTCCAAGAGACTCTAGCCCAGTGTCTGAGCATGTCCAGCACCTTTGCTCAGGCTAGATTGATTCCACTTGCTCATGCGACATCTTAGGCCGGGGGAAGAGCACAGACTCCCGTCGCCGGTACTCTAGAGCAGTTGGCTCAGGTCGACCAAGTCCCATAGATTATACCGATGCAGTCGGTAGCTCCAGTTCATCTTAAGATTAGGGCAGCGGTTTCTGAGGCAAGCAGCTCAGACTTGAGAGGTACAAGAAGTACCACCCTCCTACCTTCAGTGGATTGACATCAGAGGATGCCCAGGGTTTTCTGGAGGAGTGTAACCGTATTCTCCATACTATAGGTGTAGCGAAGTCGAGTGGGGTTTCCTTTACTGCATTCCAGCTTAGAGGAGTAGCCTATCAATGGTTGCGTGCTTATAAGTTGAGTAGTCCGGCTGAGGCAACTTCACTTACATGGACTCAGTTCTTGGACATGTTTTTGAGAGAGTATGTCCCTCAGAGCCTCAGGGACGCATGGCGCGTGGAGTTCGAGTAGTTGTGCCACAGTGCTATGAATGTGTCAGAGTATGCAGTTCGTTTTAGTAATTTGGCCCGACATGCACCGGCCTTGGTTTCCACAGTTCGAGAGAGGGTTCGTCGGTTTATTGAGGGATTCCACCCTAGTATCAGGATTAGTATGGTCAGGGAGCTGGAGATGGATATTTCTTACCAGCAGGTTGTGATTATTGCTAGGAGATGGGAGGGCATGCTCGCTTGGGATAGAGGGGAAAGGGAGGCCAAGAGGTCTCGTGAGTCTGGCACTTACAGTGGTACTCGTGCCCCAGCTGCAGTTTGCCATGGTAGGGTCTATGGGAGTCGCCCCATTCATTCAGCTCTTCCAGCCGCCAGTGGTATTCCGGTCCCTTCTAGTCCTCATGAGCCTTATTATGCACCGCTAGTATCTAGTGTGCCTCCTGCACGAGGTGCTTTTAGAGGTCAATCCAGCAGAGCTGGCCCGAGCCAGTCACAGTAGCCACGCTCTCCGAGAGCTTATTTTGAGTGTGACAACACTCGCCATATGGTGAGGGATTGCCCCAGACTTAGGAGGGGTGCACCTTCACAGACTTCTCAGCCACCGCGTGCTCCACCGGGTACCCAGGCTATGATTCCACCACCAGCTACCGCCCCACCTACTCGGCCAGCTTGAGGTGGAGGTCGGGGAGGTAGAGGTCACCCTCGAGGGGGAGGCCAGGCCAGATATTATGCTCTTTCTGCTCGTACAGAGGCAGTTGCTTCCGACTCTGTCATTATAGGTATTGTTCCGGTCTGTCATAGAGACACGTCGGTCTTATTTGATCCAGGCTCCACTTATTCCTATGTTTCCTCTTATTTTGCCCCGTATTTGGGCATTTCTCGGGACTCCTTGAGTTCCCCTATTTATGTGTCTACTCCTGTGAGAGCTTCTGTTGTTGTGGACCTCTTGTATCGGTCATGTTTGATTGCTCTTAGTGGTTTTAAGACCAGAGCCAATTTATTATTTCTCAGTATGGTAGACTTTTATGTTATCTTAGGCATGGACTAGTTGTCTCCCCAATATGCTATTCTTGATTGTCATGCTAAGACCGTGACGCTGGCTATGCCATGATTACCGCGATTATAGTGGAGAGGTACCTTAGAGTATACTCCCAGCAGAGTTATTTCATTTCTTAAAGCTCAACGAATGGTTGAAAAGGGGTGTGACACATATCTAGCTTATGTGAGAGGTGTCAGTATTGATACCTCTACAGTTGAGTCAGTCCCAGTAGTGAGGGACTTTCCAGATATTTTTCCAGCTAATCTTCTGGGCATGCTGCCCGACAGTGATATTGATTTTTTGTCGGGCACTCATCCCACCTCTATTCCTCTATATCGTATGGCTCCTACTGAGTTGAAGGAGTTGAAGAAGCAGTTACAAGAGTTGCTTGATAAGGGCTTCATTCGGCCCAGTGTGTCACCTTAGGGTGCTCCTGTCTTGTTTGTGAAGAAGAAGGATGGTTCTATACGTATGTGCATTGATTATCACCAGTTGAACAGAGTTACAGTGAAGAACATGTATCCATTGCCTCGTATTGATGATTTATTTGATCAGCTACAGGGTGTCAAGGTGTTTTCCAAGATTGCTTTACGTTCCGGCTATCATCAGTTGAAGATTTGGGAGCCAAATATCCCGAAGACTGCTTTTAGGACATGGTATGGTCACTACGAGTTCCTTTTGATGTCATTTGGGCTGACCAATGCCCCAGCAGCTTTTATGCACTTGATGCACAGTGTGTTCCGGCCTTATCTTGACTCTTTCGTCATTGTGTTTATTGACGACATTCTAGTGTACTCCCGAACTCAGGAGGATCATGAGAAGCACCTAAGGACTATGCTTCAGACCTTGAGAGAAAAGAAGTTATATGCAAAATTTTCAAAGTGTGAGTTTTGGCTAGACTCAGTGGTATTCTTGGATCATGTAATATCGAGTGATGGGATCAAGGTGGATCTGAAGAAGGTGGAAGCAGTGCAGAGTTGGCCTAGACCGTCATCAGCTATGGAGATCTGGAGTTTCTTAATTTGGCGGGGTATTACCTTCGTTTTGTAGAGGGATTCTCATCTATTGTAGCACTTATGACCAGGCTGACCCTGAAGGGTGCTCTGTTCAGGTGGAGAGAGGAGTGTGAGGAAAGCTTTCAAAAGCTCAAGACATCTTTGACTACAGCCCCAGTAATGATATTGCCTACAGGTTCGTGGTCTTATATTGTATATTGTGATGCATCGCGGATTGGTCTCGGTGCGGTGTTGATGCAGGACGGTAGGGTGATTTCCTATGCGTCCAGACAGTTGAAGGTGCATGAGAAGGACTATCCTGTCCACGACCTTGAGTTAGCAGCTATTGTTCATGCCTTGAAGATTTGGCGGCACTATTTGTAGCATCTATTCAAGCAAAAGGATCTTAACTTGCATTAGCGGAGGTGGTTGGAGCTAATTAAGGACTATGATATCACCATTGTTTACCATCTGGGAAGGCCAATGTGGTGGCCGATGCTTTGAGTCGCCGGACAGAGAGTTTGGAGAGTTTAGTATATCTACCAGTAGCAGAGAGGCCATTGGCGTTGGATGTTCAGGCCTTAGCCAGCCAGTTTGTGAGATTAGATATTTCTAAGCCAAGTCGAGTATAGAATTGTATGGTCTCTCGGTCTTCTCTTTATGATCGTATCAGGGAGCATTAGTATGATGACCCCCATCTACTTGTCCTTAAGGACACGGTCCAGCACGGTGATGCTAAGGAGGTCACTATTGGGGATGATGGTGCATTGAGGATGCAGGGCAGGCTATGTGTGCCCAATGTAGATGGTTTGCGTGAGTTGATTCTCTAGGAGGCTCACAACTCGTGGTACTCCATTCATCCGGGTACCACGAAGCTGTACCGGGACTTGAGGCAACATTACTGGTGGAGGAGGATGAAGAAAGACATAGTGGAGTATGTAGCTCGGTGTCTAAATTGCCAGCAGGTAAAGTATGAGCATCAACGACCAGGCTTCATGTGATGACTACCTATTTTTCCGAGCAGCTGGCTCAAATTTATATCCGCGAGATCATCAGGCTTCATGGCGTACCGGTATCTATCATCTCTGACTGGGGTACATAGTTTACATCATGGTTTTGGAGGGCCGTACAGCATGAGTTGGGTACTTGAGTGGAGCTGAGCACAATATTTCACCCTCAGACGGACGGACAGTCCGAGCGCACTATTCAGATATTAGAGGATATGCTCCGTGCGTGTGTGATGGAGTTTGGAGGTTCGTAGGATCAGTTCTTGTGACTTGTGGAGTTTGCCTATAATAAGAGTTATCAGTTGAGCATTCAGATGGCACCGTATGAGGCTTTGTATGGTAGGCGGTGTCGGTCCCCAGTGGGTTAGTTCGAGCCGGGCGACGCTAGCTTATTGGGTACAGATTTGGTTCAGGATGCCCTGGATAAGGTGAAGGTGATTCAAGTTCGACTTCGCACAGCCCAATACAGACAGAAGAGTTACGCGGATTGGAAGACTCCCGATGTAGCATTCATGGTTGGAGAGCGGGTCTTGCTCCAGGTTTCGCCTATGAAGGGCGTTATGAGGTTCGAGAACAAGGGCAAGCTGAGCGCAAGGTTCATTTGTCCCTTTGAGGTGTTGCGGCGTGTCGGGCAGGTTGCTTATGAGCTTGCCTTACCTCCCAGTCTAGCAGGAGTTCATCCGGTATTCCATGTTTCTATGCTCCGGAAGTATCACGGTGATCCGTCTCATGTGTTGGATTTCAACTCAGTCTAGTTGGACAAGGATTTATCTTCTGTAGAGGAGCCGATGGCTATTTTGGACAAGAGGTTCGAAAGCTGAGGTTGAAGAACATTGCTTCTGTGAAGGTTCAGTGGAGGGGCCAGCCGGTCGAGGAGGCGAGTTGGGAGACCGAGCATGATATGCGCAGCCGCTATCCTCATATTTTCACAACTTCAGGTATGTCTCTATGCTCATTCAAGGACGAACGATTGTTTTAAGTGGGGGAGGATGTAACGACCCGGCCGGTTGTTTTGAGAGTTATAGCCCTGATCCCATGTTTACTGCTTTTCCCGTATATCTTTCTGCTTATGTGACTTGCCGGGAGGCTTTGGTTGTGTTTTCGGAGTGTTTTGGGACACTTATTCCCTAAATGGAAGCTTAAGTCTTAGGATTTTGACCATAGTCAGGACTCTATGAAAACGACTCCAGAATGAAGTTTCGTCAGTCTGTTAGCTCCGTTGGGTGATTTTGGACTTCCGGGCGTGTCCGGATTGTGTTTTGGAGGTCTGTAGCTGATTTAGGCTGGAATTGGTAAAAGTCAAAACTTTGGAGACCTTGACTGGTAGTGGACATTTTGATATCTTTGTCGGATTTTGATTTTGAAAGTTGGAGTAGGTCCGTAAGGCTGAATATGACTTGTGTTCAAAATTTGAGGTCAATCGGACGTGGTTTGATAGGTTTCGGCATCGGTTTTAGAAGTTTGAAGTTTCAAAATTCATTAAGTTTGAATCGGAGGGTGATTCATGTTTTTAGCATTATTTGATGCGATTCGAGGACTCGACTAAGTTTGTATGGTGTTTTAGGACTGGTTGGTATGTTTGGTTGAGGTCCCGAGGGCCTCGGGTGTGTTTCGGATGCTTAACGGATTGAATTTGGACTTAGGCTAGTTGCTGAAGATCTTCTGGTTTCTGGTATTTTCGCACATGCGGAGGGGAGACCGCAGGTGCGGGATCGCACGTGCGGAAGGAAGAGCGCAGGTGCAGTTTGGTCAAACTTGGTTTGTGAGAACAAGTGCGAAATGGGAGCCGCATCTGCGCATCCGCAGATGCGGAGGATTGACCGCAGGAGCAAAAAGGGGCGGCCTGGGCTGAGTCGCGGATGAGGAAGGTCATCCACAGAAGCGAGCCTGCAGGTGCGTGCCCTGGTCTACATAAGAGGATCTTTGGATCTTAAGTCATTTCCGCACCTGCGATGGAAATTCCGTAGGTGCGACAGGTAGTCCACATATGCGGAATCGCTAGGCAGCAAAGGTCAATTTTGAGGGTTTGTTCTCATTTTTATTTTGCGTCTTTGAGAGCTCGGATTGAGGCGTTAATTCAAGGATTTTTTCTAGAGAACTTTGGGGTAATGATTCTTAACTCGTTTATGGTTATATTCCACTAATCTATAGTTGATTTCATCATTTAATTAAGGAATTTGGTTGAGAAATTTTGGAAAATTGGGAGAAGTTCTTCAACTAAGTTTTTGAGTTTTGATTGGGATTTTGATATCGGATTTGGATAATTTTGGTACGAATGAGCTCATGAGTGAATGGGTCTTCATATTTTGTGACTTTTACCCAATTCCAAGACGTGGGCCCGGAGAGGCTTTTTGGGGCGATTTTCTAATTGTTTGCTTTAGTTTTGATTTCATTAATTAGATTAGTTTCTTATAGTTGTATTTAGAGTAAGTAATTGATTTTGGCTAGATTTGGGCCATTCAGAGTCGGATATTCATGGAAAAGGCATTGTTACCGATTGATTGAGCTTAGTTCGAGGTAAGTGGCTTGCCGAACCATGTGTGGGGGAAATCCCCTGAGGATTTGGTACTGTTGTGATATGTGAGCGCCGTGTACGTGAGGTGACGAATAAGTACACGGGCTATTTGTTGTAAAACTCGATTTATTTTACTGAGTAGCAACCTGTTTTTTCTTTAATTTGAGATATACCGTTTAAATGAGTATTAGTCTGTTTTCATTCTTAATTGAGCTATTCCAATATGTGTAGTTATCCTGTTTAGTCTAATATCGCATGTCTACGTGCTTTAACTGCTTATTTGAACTCTGTGAAGCATGCCTAGTTAATTTCCTGCTTTTCCTTGTTCTTTATTAGTATAACTATAGAAATCTTGATGTTAACTGTTGTATTTATCGGTTTGAGATGTATGTTTACTTTTGAGACTAGGAGGCGGTACCTCGGGAGCTCTCCCTGCACATTTACTTTGAGGCAACAAGGAGGTTCCTCGGGAGTTCTCCTTGCACATTTACTTTTGAGACTACAAAGCGGTACCTCAGGAGTTCACCCTGTACATTTACTTTGAGGCTACGAGGCGGTTCCTCGGGAGTTCTCCCTACATATTTACTTTTGAGACTACGAGACGGTACCTCGGGAGTTCTCCCTGCACATTTACTTTTGAGTCTACGAGGTGGTACCTCAGGAGTTCTCCCTGTATATTTATTTTGGGACTACGAGATGGTATCTCGAGAGATCCCCTACTGTTTACGCCTGTGCGTTGTACTGTTGCCTTGCTGTGTTTACTTTTGTAAAATTCCAATCTTTTATTATATTGTATATTCTCCTGCCTTATTTATTATTTACTAGTGGGCCTGACCTGACCTCGTCACTACTCGACCGAGGTTAGGCTTGGCACTTACTGGGTACCATTGTGGTGTACTCATGCTACTCTTCTGCACATGTTTTGTGTGCAGATCCAGATGCTTCTTATCAGCCCCGCTACTAGCTGAGAGTGCTTGTTGTTGTACGGAGACTTCAAAGTACATCTGCCGCGTACCCAGACCTCGGAGTCCCCCTTTATTCTCTCCTATGTCATTTACCTTCCATACTTCTTTTGTTAGACTCTGGTGTATAGAGCTACTAGTTTCCTTCTGTAGCCAGTGACTTATGATGTTTCGGGTTTTCGGAATACTGTGTATTACTGGAGTGTTGGTTATTGTAAATGTCGAGCGGCATCGTTACCAGTTATTTGGTTATCTGTTGCAGATAGTTGTTAAGTTTTACTTTCACTTTGTTATTTCCGCATTTGTTTAGGCTTACCTAGTTATAGAGACTAGGTGCCGTCACGAGGTCTTACGGAGGGAGTTTTGGGTTGTGACACTCTCGCAGCCAAATCTACATTATCCTCACCGTTTCCAGCCATAAGTTCTTTGGTTGAGGATTGCCCAACCTTTTTTGATGTATCAGTGAGATTTCTTTCCTTCCTCAGCTGTCGCAGTTGTTTTTCAATTTCTGGCTCGTATGGTAGCACTTCCTTCGCAGAAGTTTGAGTCATGCACCAATCTTAACCTGTAACCTGTGCACACTCAAAGAACACCAACCGTAAAAAGAGAAAAATAAAATTAAATAAAAAGAAAAAATTCCTGAATTAGCACTACAAACTATTTCAAACACTGTTGATTGCCAATCCCCGGCAACGATGCCAAAATTTGACGAGCTCAGAACACACACTTAAATTATGCTCGTTAATCAAATATAGTATAGTATAATATCGTATCCACATGGATTGGATTTAAACAGTATTCTCGTAGTTTCTATCTAAAGCTATTGACTAATGACAATCGAAACGAAGATAAGCAAGGAAGTTATCAATGGGAGAAAGTATGGGTTGATAGGATAGGTGCAAGATAATTGTCTGGGATCTAACTCTAGGTAATTCACTTCTAATATTTAAGTGAGTCTCTCAAATTCACAAAATTATTAGTTCAAATGTTCAGCAAAAACTCCTCTCTCGATTAAGTCTTAACCTCACAAGATGAACCAATTTAAGCACGTGAAGATATGCAAGAATGCGTAGTGGATTGGTCTTTAGGAAATCCTCTTTTGATTATTTTCCTAACTAGGTTTAATCAATGATTCAACTAGCCTCTTTCGATTACTAAGAATAATTAATGAACTCAACCAATAATATAAGGCAAGGATATCACAAGTTATGTCCCACTTGATTATATGAACAAGTGAATATAGATACATCAATTAAATCATCCAAAAATGTTTCAATACATAAAACTAGAGTTATAATCCACAAACAATAATCAATACACCAAATCCATCAAACCCTAAAGGGAACAACTCCATAGATATGGAGAAATTTATCACAAATAAAGTTAAATAGAGGAAAATATAAATTCAATCCGAATTCGGGTCTTGAGTGAGGAAGGAATGATGAAATCCTCGTGCTTTTGTTCTTCCCACTCCTCCATAGCCTCCTTAGGTCGAATATGTGTCAAAACTCCAGAAAATAACATTTTTCCATGTATTTATCCTAGATAAAACCACCTTCTCCGAGTCGAAATAGGACATTGGCTCTGTAAAATTTGTACAGGCGTGCCGCATGGGGCGACGTGCCATGCGGGGCATTAGTGGAGAAATCCAGAGAGCTCAACTTCTATCATGCAGCCAAAACTACACTGCTGTGTCGCATAGTGCGTCGCATTAGTGCAAATTTCTTAGAGTACAGATTCATCTTACGTTTTGACATCCAGACATGGTCCTCGACCCCCGAACACGATCCCGGCTTAATCCTTTGGGCTTTTCCTCAGACTTTAAAGCTCAAAATCGCTCGAATTCATTCCATAACATCTACATAGTTCGGAATCACTCCTACAAGGCATAAAACGTACAATAAGTGCAAAACACTATCAATACAAGCGCAAACACAAGTAAAGTACAGTTAAATAGAGTGCAATAATCGACTAAAATATGAGATTATAGCCTACCATCACTGTACTGGGTGAGACGAGATTATTGGACCTGAAATCAGTGCAATCAGATTTATATAAGGTATATTAGAGGGAAAATGTCACTATTCAATTCAGAATGAGGCAAGAGTTCTTGTTGAGAGGAGGACATTGCAAGTTATTGATCTGATGTGATTATGAGTTCTTGCGCATCCCTTTCATTGTTGGAGTATCTTGAGGATTGAAATCGGGCTTATATGTGTTATGAGATATACTACAAGCATCGGGTCGGTGAATTTGCAGTTGTAGTGCTTGGAAGAGGTTACCATGGGCAAATGAGATATGCGGTGCATTATGTGATATCAGAATAGGTTCATGATCTTGCTTGGGTTCAGCGTGCGGGAATTGATACATTGTTCGTATGTTAGAATCAGGTCTTGTAGAGAAATTCGAATGTTGGAATTTGGTTCTAAGGCTTATTCACTAAGCAAAGGGGAGGATCTTCAGTCTGGCTCGAGCTAATGTGCTAAATTGGGTTGTGCTTGCATGGGTAGGTGCACAAGGTATTGAATAGTGATTCTGGGGAAACTTCGGGGTAGTTCTTGGCACCTTCGAGGACGAACGTATGTTTAAGTAGGGGAGAATGTAAAGACTGACCGGTCGTTTTGAGCTCTAGCGCATCGCTTTGCAGTTTGAGGCCTCGAGTAGCTTCACATCATGTTTTATGACTTGTACGTGTGGTCGGAATTGAATTTTGGGAAGTTCGAAATTGTTTCGGAAGGAAAATTCTCAATTCGGAAGCTTTAAGTTGGGAGAGTTGATCAAGGTTGACTATTGAGCAAATGACTCTGAAATAGAATTTTTATGATTTCAATAGCTTCGTATGGATATTTTGGACTTATGTGTATGTCCGTATTTGGATTTGGAAGCCCGTAATTCAGTGCATTTTAGCGAAAAGTTGGAAAGTTGAAGTTTTGAAATATTCATAAATTTTACCGGAAGTTGACTTGGCTGATATCGAGCTCAGATTTCGATTTCGGAAATTGGAACAAGTCCATTATGTCATTTATCACTTGTGTACAAAATTTGAAGTCATTCCGGATTGATTTGATATGCTTCGGGGCAAATTATAGAATTTTGAAATTTCATAACTCATAATTCAATTCGAGGCGCGATTCGTAGTTTCAGTATTGTTTGATGTGATTTGAGGCCTCGACTAAGTTCGTCTCATATTTTGGGACTTGTTGGTATGATTTGATAGGGTCCCGAGGGGCTTGGGTGTATTTTGGATCATTGGTTGAGAGACTAGTAAAGTTAAGAAATTTAGAGTTTGAATATGGTAAATATCGGGTCAACCTCTTTTCAGTGTTTTGAGTGCATGAGCAGGTCTGTAACATGTTTTATGATTGAAATTCATATATGGTTTGTGTCCGGGAGGTTCCGGATGAGTTTCGGAGTGGTTTCAGATCATTTCAGAGAAGTTTGGGTTTTCTAGTTTGTGGTGAGGCATTGTTCATTTGCAATTGCGAACACTGTTTATTCACAATTGTGAACATTTATTTTGGAATTTACTGTTCTTTCACAAATGCACACCTGGGCAGAAGACTTAAGGATCGAAACTTGGTCATTTTTCCATTTTCGATTTGGATTTTGGAGCATAGTTTTTGGGCGATTTTGAGGAGTTCTTCACAACTTTGACTTGGGTACTGTTCTACATCCGAAAGTAATTATATTTCATGATTTTATGGTTATATTCATCAATTATTAGTGAATCAATTGGAAGAAAATGTGATTTTTGGCAAAATCTTTCAAAAACGAAAAATGAAGATTTGGAGGTCGATTCGTTATCGGAATTTGATAAGATTGGTATGGTTGAACTCGTATCGGAATGGGTGTTCAAATTTTGTGAATTTTCATCGGGTTCCAAGATGCCGGCCCCGGGTTGACTTTTTAAAGTAAAATTCAAAGTCGATGTTTTATTATCCGAAATTATTTTCGATAAATTTTAATGATGTTATGTAATTAATTTGGCTAGATTTGAGCCATCCGAAGGTCCTTGCACGCAAAAAAGGCTATTTTGAAATATCGGTCTAACTTTGTTAAGGTAATTTTCCTGTCTAACCTTGTGAGGGGGAAAACTACCCCTAGGTGACGTGATTGTTATGTGCTACTAGTTGTGGGTTCTACGTATGAACGAGGTGACGAGAGTCCGTACGTAGTTAAAGAATGTTTATGTCCGGGTAGACTTAGGACTTTGTCATGCGATATTTGAATTATTTGAACTTATTCTGCTGGCTTAATCAATCGAATTTATAAATTGAAATTGATTTAAAAACACATGTATATATGTTAGGCCGAGCCTTATCACCTTAAGTTGTTGGAAAGTTATTTGAGAAACGGTATAGGTTGCATTCACTTTATACTCATGTACTGTATTGTCATCACGTGTATCGTAATGCAATAAGTTCCTTCCTTTCGTGTGGAGCGGGCCGAATGCCTCAGCAGTATAATAGATACATCTTTGGTTCATGCCGCTCGACCCCTCGGCAGTGTATACATTATTCTAGATCAGGTCGTACGACCTCGGCATAATCGTGCATTATATCGCTAGCAGTCAGAATGTTCACGAGATTATCCTTCCACTGATGCCCAGCACTTTATATGGTATTTCCTTATCCGTTTGATATTGACACTTGATATTTCTGAGTTGTTGAGATAGAATACGAGATTAAGAGATTGATATCGTTAACAGAAATTTTGGAAGATTGTGTTAGTTACAGATTTACCTCACCACTATTGTTGTGCTTCTTATCTGTTTATGATTTACCATATTGATTTATTGGACCATTAGTAAGTGTCGATGTCGACCCCTCGTCACTACTTCTCCGGGGTTAGGCTAGATACTTACTGGGTACGCGTTGATTTACGTACTCATGTTGCACTTCTACACTAAATTTGCAGGATCTGATAGGTTCATTTGGTGATCATCCTGGCACGAAGGTGCAGCTGTTGAGGAGGCTTTATGTGAGCTGCATCTAGGCTACGTATCGCAGTCCACAGAGTCCCCATCGTAGTATTCACCTTCTCCTGTCTTATTTACATTTCAGACAGATGTTTTATTGTTATTGTACTCCTTAGTAAATGCTCATGCACTTGTGACACCGGGTTTTGGGATATACTAGTTGGTGCTTACGGTTCTGTATATTATCATCGCCTTTCATTTCTTTTATAAACTACTAATTTTGTAAGTTCCCGTAGATTTAAAAGTTTAAATTTCTTTCCTTATTAAAATTTATGATTTCGAAAGTAATAAAATGAACAACTAATGCGATAGTTTACCGTTGGCTTGCCTAACAGCGATTTTGGGCACCATCACGACCTATAGCCGGTTTTGGGTCATGACATAGGGCTTGCGGGAAGTTTGGGCGGAATAATTTTCCAGCGACCTCTCCACTGTTCTGGCCCTCTCCGTCGTCCATGGCTATGGTTCCAGCAATTCATATATATTTTGTGGTCATTACTGTTTTAGGCTTTACGATTGTGCCTATTTGTGATGTTTTGTTTCGTTCCTAGTGTCTCTAGCTCTTGAGACTCGTTTGGTTCTGCTTCGTATTTCTATCTTCACAACTGTGTTGGGTTTTGAAGTTTGCCGCCACATCTCTGTAGGTTTGGTGAAATTTCCCCTTGCTCCCTGTGATGTCCATGTTATGGTGAAATTTGTCTTTGCTAAGTTGCAGCTATCTGCTTCTCTATTGCACAATTGATAATACATTGGTGTTCCTTGTCTCTTTGTTGCTCACGTAGACCTTGCTGCTCACTGTTATTGACGCTTTATCTCTGTGTTCTCCTATGTTGGTTGAATGAGATTGGGACTGATCTTGGCATTTTCTTTGGCTTTTGATTATAACTGATTTGAGCAGATGTTACATTTGAACTAGGCCGATGAGAATAATATTTTGAGGCCGCGACGCCGTGAATTGACCCTTCGGATTGAGACCGAAATAACGAGACGGTGATGATAAACATCGGGAAAGGAAAAAGATGAGAACCTGAACCAACAATCTATGGGAGGCGACACGGTTGACCACCGGAGTTGCTACCGAGGCGGTTCCCGTTCTCATGTCTAGACGGATATTGGATATTACACATATTTGAGCCTCCTATATTATTTTTAAACCAATTTTTAAAAACTATTTTTCAAAAACTATTTTCCAAAAATACTTTCCCAAAAAATATTTTTCCAAACGATCTTTCAAAAACAAAAACATTTTTCAATTTATTCAAAGAGTATTTTCCTATATTATTTTTAAACCTTTTTCCAAAAAACTATATTCCAAAACTATTTTCTAAAAATAATTTCCTAAAAAAGTATTTTTTCAAACAATCTTTCAAAAAGACAAAAATATTTTTTAATCCTTTTTCATGAACAATTTTCCAAAGAAGAAAACATTTATAAACAAAAATTATTTTAAAAATATGTCATTTAATTCATTTTTACTTTATGTTATTTTACAAATACTATGACAAACGAGTCGAGATAAGGCTGAAATACACTGTTCATCAGATGCATGAATGCTACTTGGGCATTGGTCAGCCCAGAAGACATCACAAGGAACTCATAATGACCATAACGGGTCCTGAATGCTTTCTTTAGAATATCCGAATCCCGAATCTTCAACTGGTGATACCTAGATCTCAAGTCAATCTTAGAGAACACCCTCTCTCCCGTAAGCAGGTCAAATAGATCATCAATACATGGCAAAGGATACTTGTTCTTGATTGTAACTTTGTTCAACTGCCTATAATCAATACACATCCGCATAGTACCATCCTTCTTCTTCACAAACAGAACCGGTGCATCCCAAGGCGACACACGAGGCCTAATAAACCCCTTATCAAGAACTTCCTAAAGTTGCTCCTTCAATTCCTTCAACTCAACTGGTGCCATACGATACGAAGGAATAGAAATGGGCTGAGTGTCGAGCACTAAGTCAATACCAAATTTAGTATCCCTGTCAGGTGCATGACCGACAGATCTGTAGGAAACACACCCGGGAAATCTCGCACCACCGAAACAGAATCAATAGCAGGAGTATCAACACCAACATCCCTCACAAAGGCCAAATAAGATAAACAACCCTTCCCAACCATCCGCTGGGCCTTCAAATATGAAATCACTCTGCTGGGAACATAGTCTAGAGAATATCTCCACTCAATCCTTGGTAACCCCGGCATCGCTAACATCACGGTCTTAGCGTGACAATCCAGAACGGCATGACATGGAGACAACCAATCCATACCCAAGTTCACGTCGAAATCAACCATACTAAGCAATAAGAGATTACCTCTAGTCTCCAATCCCCCAATAGTCACTACACACAATCGATATACACAGTCCACAATAATAGTATCGCCCACTGGCGTAGATATACGAACAGATGAAACTAAGGACTCATGGGGCATATCCAGATAATAAGTAAAATACGATGATACATACGAATAAGTGGAACCATGGTTAAATAATACAGAGGCATCCCTGTGGCATATTGAGACAATACATGTGATCACTGCATCTAAGGCAACATCATCTGGTCTGACAGGAATAGCATAGAATCGGGCCTAACCACTACCTGATCGGCCTTCCCCTCTTGGGCGACCCCTATCTGACTGAGCCCCACTTCGAGCTGGCTGGGCGGGTGGTAAAGTAACTGGTGCTGAAGTCGCAGCCTGAATCCTCTATTGCATTGGACCTCCCGAATAACGAGGACACTGCCTTCACATATGCCCAAACTCCCCGCACTCGAAGCAACTCCCCGGTGCTAGTGGTGGGGACCAAAAGGAGCCCCAAGCACTGTGATAACTACTAGAAGGACCTGGCATAGATGAACCCTGAACCGATGGAGCACTGGACGAATTCTGAGCTGGAAGGGAACTGAGAGATAACTGACCCTGATGAGCATTGTATGAACCATGGTTGGATGATTTACCACGGTGAGCTAGACGAGCCTTCTGAGCATGCCTATAAGGACGACCCCTGTCGTGGTATAACTGACCCCTAGAAGGAACACCGCTGAAACCACCCGATCCACGAGGCCTCTTGTCCTCCCTCTCTCCACGCTCTTAGCTACGGACCATCTCTATATGCCGAGAAATATAACCCACCTCGTCGAAAGTAGCACCAGATAGCCTCTCCCGAGTCATAAGCAACTGTAGCTGATATGTGAGGCCATCAATGAACCTCTTAATCCTCTCCCTATCAGTGGGAACCAACCTAACTACGTGACAAGACAACTCAAAAAACCTCATCTCGTACTGCATCACAGACATGCCCTCCTAACATAATTACTCAAACTGTCTGTGCAGCTCCTCCCAACAAGACTTCGGTACGAACTTCTCCAAGAAGAAAACAGAGAACTCCTGCCATATAAGTGGTGCTGCACCGACCGGCCTGAGCCTCTCATAAGCCTCCCACCATCTAAAGGAAGCCCCCATAAACTGAAAAGTAGTGAACGAGACCCTATTGGTCTCCAAAATACCCGCAGTGCGAAAAATCTGCTAGCACTTATCCAAGAAACCCTGGGAATTCTCTGACTCACCCTCACTAAATGACAGAGGATGAAGTCTCCCAAATATCTCAAATCTCCTCTACACATCATCAGTCATAACAGGGACCACCTGGTCCTGAGCAGCTGGAACCGGCGGGGATGGTTGTACCCCCGGTGTCTGAAGTCCCTGCATCACCTGCTCTGGAGTATGGGAGGCGGGAGTTTGAGTACCTCCCCCGGCCTGAGAAGTGGTCGGTGCAGCCTGAGCCGAAACTACCTGACCAAGGCCAGTGCTGTCAATATCTGGGCCAAAGCCTCCTGAAGGCCTGGAATCACAATGGGCACAGCTGGTGCCTGAGATAGCCCCGCTGGCTTAACCACATCCAGAACCTACTCCTGAGTTGTAGCAACTGGTGGATCTGCAAGTGTTGTTGTACTAGTTGTACCTCTTCCCCTACCGCTATTTCGGCCTCTCGTGGCCCTAGATGGTGGTGCTGGTGGTTGTCTGTCCTATCCGGTAGCACGTGTCCACACCATCTAAGAGAGAATAGAATACATAAGTTTAGTTATCAAAATCAACAAGTGAGCACGACAAGAATATAAGAATGTGAAGTTTCCTAAGGGTTCGGCAGCCTCTCAAAAATAAGTACAGAGGTCTCCGTACCGATCCGCAAAACTCTACTAAACCTGCTCATGACTTGTGAGACCTATGTAACCTAAGCTCTGATACCAACTTGTCAAGACCCAAAACTCAGTCTGTCGTGATGGTGCCTAACGTGGTACTAGGCAAGCCGGCCCTTAAAACTACTTCAACATTTTTTAAAATGAAAAAATAAAAAGGGAATAACCTAGGTTTTTAATCAACAAAACTCTAAAAATGGATAGAAAGTCAAACCAATACAGAAATTCCAAACATCGGGGTGTCACTGAGTACATGAGCATCTATACGTCACAAGTCTGGAAAATACTGTCTATGATAGTCTGAAACTAAATACAATAAGCGGTAAGATAGGGCAGCTACCTTGGAATCTCCAAAAGATCAACTTTGTGATGGAATCAACACCCATGGTGTCCGGAAACACCTGGATCTGCACATGAAGTATGGGATGTAGTGTGAGTACAACCAACTCAGTAAGTAACAAGACTAAATAAAGGATTGAAAGTAGTGACGAGCTTTACAGTTAAGGTTCAATTACAGTAATTTCAACATAGGAAGGTATGCATGCTTTCAAGTTCGACAACTAAGGCTAAATCAGTATTTCATGACAAGTTCAATTGAAACAGAAGATAATAGCTCTCAGAAATTTGAAGACAGTGATATTTGACAGCTACAGTGCAACAATAATGAAGTCAAATACATCCCCACAGAGCAGTAGTCACTCAGTCCTCCCATTCACTCCAAACTCACAATCACTCATCCTTCACATTCACTCCATCCACAGAGTCGCTCAGCACTCAGTACTCGACACTCACACTCGCACTCAGTAGGTACCTGCGCTTACTGGGGTGTGTACAGACCCCGGAGGCGATCCTTCAGTCTAAGTGCTATAACAAGCCAATCATGGCATAAATCAATAAAACATGTTGTGGCGTGCAGCTCGATCCCATAAATATCCTCACAATCAAGCCCTCGGCCTCACTCAGTCATCAACCTCTCCAATCTCCCGGGCTCTCAGAAATCATGATAATCAGTCCAAACAGCAATGATATAATGCATCAATAATGAATAATAGAGACTGAGATGTACTATGCAAGTAAAGCGGTAACTGAGTACAAAACAACAATTTAGCAGATAATTCAACATGTACACAACCTATGTGGGTCCCTATAGTGTCAACACATGGTCTAAACATGATTCCTAACATGATTTGTAGTTAAATTTCTCTAATACTTGGGGAACGTACGGATAACAACAGATTATTCAACTACACAGTTCCATGGAATTGACCAAGTCACAATTCCTACGGTGCACGCCCTCACGCCCGTCACCTAGCATGTGCGTCACCTCAAAACCAAACACATGACACATAATACAAGGTTTTGTACCCTCAGAACCAAATTTAGAACTGTTACTTACCTCAATCTGAGCACCCTTGCCTCGTGAAACGGCCTCTGAATACCTCGAATCTAGCCATATATAATTCGATATAATCAACATGGGCTAAAGGAATCAACTCCATAAGTAAATACTAAGTTATTAATGAAAAGTCAAAAATCGACTCAAAAGCCGACCCCCAGGCCCACATCTCGAAATTCATTAAAAGTCATAAAACCCGAAAGCCCATTCAACCACGAGTCCAACCAACCCAATTTTACAAAAATCCAACACCAAATCGTCACCCAAATCCCCAAATCAAACTCTCCAAATCCCTAAATCAAACTCTCCAAATCCCTAGACTCAAACTCCCAATTTACACCTTAAATACACACCAACTAGGTAGGAAAATCAATGGGGAAACAAGATTATTGATTAGAAATGAGCATAAGGGACTTACCTCAAGAAACCCCTCGAAACTCCTAGCAAGCATTGCCAAAACCCGAGCTTAAAATGTTTAAAATGAAGCAAAATCGCGAACCCTTATTTTTAAGTGTTTTGTCCAGCACTTCCGCTTCTGTGGAAACTTAGCCGCATCTGCGGCGTCGCAGAAGCGACAATCCACCTGCTTCTATGTTGAACCACTGGAGTTGGGCCACCGCTTTTGCGGTCCTTTCCCCTGCATCTACTCAATCGCAGGTGCGGAATTCCCCATCACACCTGCTCACCTTCCGCTTCAGCGCCCATCTCGTCGCTCATGCGGAAACACAGGTGCGGATAACTCTTCGCACCTGCGACCACCTGCACACTCCCCTCCAAACCCGCATCTGTGCACCTCAACTCGCATCTGCGAGCTCGCATTTGTGATCAAAGCTCCGCCGGTGCGGTTACACCAGCAGACTCCAGCTTCAGCAACCTCTCAAATTTAACTTTTGATCCGTTAATCATCCAGAATCAACTCGAGGCCCCCGGGACCTCAACCAAACATACCAACAAGTCCTAAAACCTCATACGAACTTAGTCGAGCCCTCCAATCACATCAAATAACATCAAAAATACGAATCGCACCCTAATTCAAGTCTAATGAAACTAAGGAAATCGAACTTCTACAAACTACGCCGAAACCTATGAAATCACGTCCGATTGATCCCAAATTTAGCACACACGTCACATTTGCCATTACGGAACTACTCCAACTTCCAAAATTGGAATCCGACCCCGATATCAAAAGTCCACTCTCGGTCAAACTTTTCAAAAATCCAACTATCACGACCCGAAATTCCCATCTTCGGGACCGTGATGGCGCTTAATATTTCACTTGCTAGGCAAGCCAACGTTAGAATATAACTAGTCATTTTAACAAAATTTTACATTAATTAATAACAAGAAAACAAATGCGGAAATAAAGTCTGAAATACAATGAATAATCCATAATAATTGCGATATCTAAATACCATCCTAAAACTGAAGTCACAAGTGTACGAGCTTCTAGAATAATACAAATAAAGGTCTAATTAAAATTAAAGTTGTTTGAAATATAATACACAACTCAGGTAAGGTAGAAGGGGACTTCAGAACTGCGAACGTTGTGCAGTTATACCTCAAGTCTCCACTGGTAGCTGTATCCGGGCAAATCTACAGTACGCCACTGGGACCAACTCTGAAATCTTCACAAGAAGTGCGGAGTGCAGTATCAGTACAACTGACCCCATGTACTGGTAACTGCCGAGCCTAACCTCGATAAAGTAGTGACAAGGCTATGACAAGACACGTACATAAACGACCTGTACAAGTATATAGAAATACGAAGTAACAATAATACAATAAATAACAATTTATAAATTGGAAGGGAACATGCGAAGGGGAAGGAAATAATAATTTCAGCAGGAGCTGTATCACTTAGTAGTCAATTAATTCATCAAAAGTAAAATGAGCAATTGATAATATGAAAATGGCACGGCACCACCCTTCGCACTTTTACTCTCATCTGACACGGCGTCACCCTTCGTGCTTTTACACTCACAAATGGCACAGCAATACCCTTCGTGCTTTTGCACTCACAATTGACACCGCAATAACATTCGTGCTTTAACACTCACAAATGGCACGGAAACACCCTTCGTGCTTTTACACTCTCCGTTACCATGCAAATAATAATATAAATTTGCAAGAGTATTTAAATGCGGGGATATACACTTATCAATCAATTCAATACCAAAATACCGGCTTCACTATCCAAAATATTCAACAATAATTAAATGAATAATAATTTCACGATTAATGATCAAATAATCAGCAATAGACTTAAGCAGGAATATCTTGATTAAATAGATAATTATTCACAATAAATAAATTTCACTCGCATGCTTTGACTCAACCACAACACATAAGTACTCGTCACCTCACATATATGTTACACTCGCACATTAATCATGTAGCAAATAGACAAATAAGTCCTACTCCCTCAAGTCAAGGTTAACCACAATACTTACCTCGCTTACAACCAAATTCAAGAATCCAATAAACCTTTGCATCGCGAATTGGTGTCTGAAATCTTCAAATTTAGTCATAAACAGATCACTATACTCAATACAAATCGTAGGAATTAATTCCATATGAATTTACTAATTTTTCCAATTAAAATCCGAAATTCATCTCAAAAATCATCAGTGGGGCTCACGTCTCGAATCTCAAAAAATTTACGAAATCCGAACACTCGTTCCGAGACGAGTCCAACCATATACAAATTACCAAATTTCGACATCATATTGGCTTTCAAATCTTTATTTTATATTTTTAGAAGATTTTATAAAAATCTGATTTTGTTTCTTCCATAAATTCACGGATTCATGATGTAAATGAATATGGAATCATGAAATATAATCAATATAGGTTGAGGAACACTTACCCCAATTTTTTCCCGTGAACATCGCACAAATATCGCCTAAATCCGTGCTTGAAATGTCTAAAAATGAGAAAAATCTCGGACTCTTCGATTTATACACTGCCTAGGGATTTTCGCATCTGCGGTGCGAGGGCTCGCACCTGCGCATCCGCTTTTGTGGAATGGTTTTCGCTTCTGCGAAACTCACTTGCCTAGTCTCCGCTTCTGCGATGCTCAGAACCGCATCTGCGGCCGCGTTTTTGCGCAAAAATCGCCGCACCTACGAAGACCGCAGGCCAGCCCCAGGCCCGCATCTGCGCAATTCCGCCGCACCTGCGGCCAAGACCCTCGTAGGTGAGATCACATCAGATGCAGTAGTTCTAGCATTTTCCTCCCTAAGTCCGAATTTGATCTGTTAACCATCCGAAACTCATCCGAGGCCCCCGGGACCTCAACCAAATATACCAACAAGTCCTAAAATATCATACTAACTTACTCGGGGTCTCATATCACGTCAAAAAATGCTGAAATTAAAATTTACACCTAGATTCAAATTTTTGAGTTAAAAACATTTTAATTTACAAAACTCGTGCCGAAACATATTAAATGAATCCGGAATGACTTCAAATTTGGTACACAAGTCATAAATGACATAATGAAGCTATTCCAATTTTTAGAATTGGATTTCGGCCCCGATATCAAAAAGGTCAAATCCGTGGTCAACTTTTGGAAATCTTTAGCCTTTAAATCACTAGTTTCCGTTAAATGGTCATAACTTGAGCTAGGGACCTCCAAATTAAATTTCGGGCATACGCCCAAGTTCCAAATTATGATACGGACCTATCGGGACTGTCAAAACACTGATCCGGATCCGTTTGCTAAAAATGTTGACCAAAGTCAACTCAATTGAGTTTTAAGACTCTATTTCATATTTTAATCCATTTTTCATATAAAATATTTTCGAAAACTTATATGGACTGCGCACATAAGTCGAGGAATGATAAATAGTGCTTTTTTTGAGGTCTTAGAACACAGAATTAATTATTAAATTTAAAGATGATATTTCGGGTCATCATATTCTCCACCTCTAAAACAAACGTTCGTCCTCGAATGAAATTAGAAAAGTACGTGAGTTGGTGAAAAGGTGTGGATATTTACTCCACATGTCCGACTCGGACTACCAGGTAGCTGTCTCAATTGATTGACCTCTCCATTGCAACCAAACTGAAGGATAACTCTTAAACCTTAACTATCGGACCTGCCAGGCTAGAATAGCTACTGGCTCCTCCTCATAAGTCAAATCTTTGTCCAATTGGACTGAGCTGAAATCTAACACATGGGACGGATCATCATGATATTTTCGAAGCATAGACACATGGAACACCGGATGAACCGCTGATAAACTAGGTGGTAGTGCAAGCATGTAGGCTACTTCATCCACCTTTTCAAGAATTTCGAAGGGTCCAATATACCTAGGGCTCAACTTGCCCTTCTTTCCGAACTTCATTACACTTTTCATATAGGTGAAACCCAGAGCAATATTCTTTCTCCAACCATGAATGCAATATCATGAACTTTACGGTCGGCATAACTCTTTTGCCTAGACTGAGCTGTGTGAAGTCGATCCTGAATAACCTTGACCTTATCCAAGGCATCCTGTACCAAATCGGTACCCAATAACCGAGCCTCTCCCGGTTCAAACCAGCCAACTGGCGAACGATATTTCCTTCCATATAATGCCTCGTATGGAGCCATCTGAATGCTCGACTGGTAACTATTATCATAAGCAAACTCCGCAAGTGACAAGAACTGATCCCAAGAACCTCCAAAGACTATAACACAGGTACGAAGCATATCTTCCAATATCTGAATAGTGCGCTCTGACTGTCCGTCTGTCTGTGGATGAAATGTTGTACTCAACTCAACCCGCGTGCCTAACTCACGTTGTACAACCCTCCAAAAGTGTGAGGTAAACTGCGTACCTCGATCAGAAATGATAGACACGAGCACAGCGTGAAGGCGGACAATCTCACGAATGTAAATTTTAGCTAACCACCTTGAAGAATAGGTAACTGCCACCGGAATGAAATGTGCTAACTTGGTCAACCTGTCCACAATGACCCAAACTGCATCAAATTTTCTCTGAGTCCGTGGGAGTCCAACAACAAAATCCACAGTGATATGCTCCCACTTCCACTTAGGAATTTTTAACTTCTTAAGCAAACCACCAGGTCTCTGATGCTCGTACTTAACTTGCTGACAATTAAGACACCGAGCTACATATGCAATTATATCCTTCTTTATTCTCCTCCACCAATAATGTTGCCACAAATCTTGATACATTTTGGTGGCACCTGGATGAATAGAATACCTGGAACTGTGGGCCTCTTCCAGAATTAATTCACGAAGCCCATCCACATTAGGCACACAAATACGACCCTGCATTCGCAAAATTCCACCTTCTCCCACAACATCATGTTTGGCATCACCGTGCCGCACTGTGTCCTTGAGGACAAGTAAATGAGGATCATCATACTGCCGTCCTCTGATGCGCTCATATATAGAAGACCGAGCGATTGTGCAAGCTAAAACCCAACTAGGCTCTGAAACATCTAACCTCACGAACTGATTAGCCAAAGTTTGGACATCTACAGCTAATGGTCTCTCACCAACCGGAATATAAGCAAGGCTGCCCATACTCACAGTCTTTCTACTCAAAGCATCGACCACCACATTAGCCTTTTCGGGGTGATACAAAATGGTGATATCATAGTTTTTCAACAACTCCAACCATCTTCTTCGCCTCAAATTGAGATCTTTTTGTTTGAATAGATATTGAAGGCTACGATGATCAGTAAATACCTCACATGAGACACCATAGAGGTAATTCCTCCAAATATTCAGCGCGCGAACAATGGCTGCCAATTCTCAGTCATGAAAGGTTACATTAACTGAACAAGTAGATGGGAATTCGTAATACCCATACTGAGTCCGAAAAGCTTTCTTAGGGACATCAGATGCCCTAATCTTCAACTGATGGTAACCAGGCCTCAAGTCGATCTTTGAAAACACCTTGGCACCCTGAAGCTGATCGAATAAGTCATCAATTCTTGGAAGTGGATACTTGTTCTTGATAGTAGCCTTGTTCAACTGCCGATAATCTATACACATTCGTATTGAACCATCTTTCTTCTTTACAAATAATACTGGTGCACCCCAGGGAGATACTGGGTCTAATGAATCCCTGATCAAGCAAGTCTTGTAACTGCTCCTTCAATTCATTCAACTCCGGCGGGGCCATTCGGTATGGTGGGATAGAAATGGGCTGAGTGCCCGGAGCTAAATCAATACAGAAGTCAATATCTCTGTCGGGTGGCGTCCCTGGCAAATCTGCAGGAAATAATTTTGGAAATTCACAAACAACTAGTATTGAGTCCATAGCAGGAACATCCGCACTGGGATCGCGAATATAAGCCAAATAGGCTAGACACCCTTTCTCGACCACACGTCGAGCCTTCATATAAGAAATAACCCTACTGGTAGAATGACCAAGAGTTCCTTTCCACTCTAACCGAGGTAACCCCAGCATGACTAGGGTCACTGTCTTGGCATGACAATCCAATATAGCATGATAAGGTGACAGCCAATCCATACCCAAGATAACATCAAAATCTACCATATCAAGAAGTAGAAGATCCACATTAGTCTCAAGACTACCAATAGTAACCACATACGAACAATAGACATGATCTACTACAACAGAGTCTCCCACCGGTGTAGATACACATACAGAAGCACTCAGAGAATCATGAGGCACAACCAAATATGAAGCAAAATAGGAGGACACATAGGAAAGAGTAGATCCTAGATCAAATAGAACTGAAGCATCTTTATGGCAAATTGGAATAATACCTGTGATCACAGCATCAGATGACTCGGCCTCAGGCCTAGCTAGAAAAGCATAAAATCGGGGTTGGGCCCCACCACTCTGAATTGCGGTCTCACCTCTACCTCTAGGTGTCTGACCCCAACTTCTAGTTGGCTGAACATGCGATGAAGCAGCCGGTGCTGGAACCATAGCACGAGAACCCTACTGCTGCATGCTGCCCACAGACATGGGGAAGAATCTAGCAATGTGCCTCGAATCACCACAAGTATAACAGCAGCTCGGCTGCTGTGACTGCTGACTCGAACGGGCCGAATAATCCTTGTAGTGACTCTGGAGTGGTGGTGCATTGATAGGAGCTGAATGTGCACTAAATGTTGGCTGCCCTGAGTAAGGCATTATAGGACTGTGACTCTCTGAAGCACCGGGAGATGCCAGAAGTGCTTAATGAAACGGTCTGGAAGGATGTCCCCTACCAAAATTACCCCTGCCTCCAGACGAGGCACCACTAAAACCACCGAACTGACGAGGCCTCTTAACATACCTCTGCCCTCTCTCTTGTGCAAGAACCATCTCGATCCTTCTCGCGACATTAGCAGCCGCCTGAAAGAAAATCTCACTTCCGGTCTCCTTGGCCATCTGAAGCCTGATAGGGTGAGTGAGTCCCTCAATAAACCTCCTCACTCTCTCTCCCTCAGTAGGTAGTAAAAGGAGAGCATAACGGGCTAAATTCACAAAACGGGACTCATACTGAGTAACATTCATACTGCCCCACTGTAGACGCTCAAATTCCTTGCGGTAATCCTCTCTCAATGTGATTGGGAGAAACTTCTCTAGAAATAGCCGTGAGAACTGCTCCCAGGTAAGTGTAGGCGATCCAACTTGTCTGGTCAATTTATAATCTCACCACCACCTCTTGGCAGAACCCGTCATCTGAAATACAGCAAAATTGACCCCATTGGTCTCAAATATACCCATGTTCCGCAGCACCTCATGGCAGCAGTCAAGATAATCCTGTGGGTCCTCAGATGGTGTACCACCAAAGTGATCTGGAAAGAGCTTAGTAAACTTATCCAGTCTCAATAAAGCCTCAGAAAATATGACGGGCCTATCATCGGTCTGTGCCGTAACAACTGGCTGAACTACCCCAACTAGTGGGGCTGCGGGAGCCTGATTCTGGTGAGCCATCTGCTCCGGAGCGGGAGTAGTGGGAGTTTATGCTCCTCCCGCAGCCTGTGAGACGGCTAGTGCCACTGGAAATGTACCATTCTGGGCCACGCCCTCCATAAGACTTACCAAACGGACTAGAGCATCCTGAAGCACTGGAGTAGCTATAAATCCTTCCGGGGCCTGAACTGGTCCAGCCGGTACAGTCTAATGGGAACCTTCTCCTGAATATCCACCTGAGGTTCTACAACAGGTGCTGTTGTTCGAGCTCTAGACTGAGCTCTACCTCTGCCTCTGCCTCTGCCTCTGCCTCTAGCACGACCTCGGCCTCGACCTCTACCCCTGGTCATAGTTGCCACTAGGGGCTCTGGTCCCTGTCCATCGGTAGATACATTACGTGTTCTCACCATCTGCAAAAGAATAAGTATAGAATGGTTCAAGTATCGATGATAGAATAGGATCGCACGACAGAATAAGAAAGAAGTGATATTGTTCCTAAACTTTATAGCCTCTGAAAGATAAGTACAGACGTCTCTGTACCGATCCTTCAGACTCTACTAAGTTTGCTCGTGACTCATGAGACCTATGTAACCTAGTGCTCTAATACCAACTGTCATGACCCGAAATTTCCACCTTCGGGTCCGTAATGACGCCTAACATTTTACTTGCTAGGCAAGCAAACGTTATAATATAGCTAGTCATTTTGACAAAGTTTTAAATTAATTAATAACAAGGAAACAAATGCGGAAATAAAGTCTGAAATATAGTGAATAATCCATAATAATCGCAATATCTAAATACCATCCCAGAACTGGAGTCACAAGTGCACAAGCTTCTAGAATAATACAAATAAAGGTCTGAATAAAATTCAAGCTGTTTGAAATATAATACACAACTGAGATAAGATAGAAGGGGACGTCAGAACTGCGAACGATGTGCAGTTATACCTCAAGTCTCCACTGGTAGCTATATTCGGGCAAATCTACAGTACGTCACTGGGACCAACTCCGAAATCTGCACAAGAAGAGAAGAGTGCAGTATCAGTACAACCGACCCTATGTACTGGTAACTGCTGAGCCTAACCTCGACAAAGTAGTGACGAGGCTATGACAAGACACGTAGATAAACAACATGTACAAGTATATACAAATACGAAGTAACAATAATACAATAAATAACAATTTACAAATTGGGAGGGAACATGCGAAGGAAAAAGATATAATAATTTAAGCAGGAGATGTATCACTTAGCAGTCAATTAATTCATCAACAATAAAATGAGCAATTGATAATATGAAAATGGCACGGCACCACCCTTCGTGCTTTTACTCTCATCTAACACGGCGTCACCCTTCGTGCTTTTATACTCACAAATGGCACAGCAACACCCTTCGTACTTTTGCACTCACAAATGACACGGCAACACCCTTCGTGCTTTAGCACTCACAAATGGCATGGCAATACCCTTCGTGCTTTTACACTCTCCCTTACCATGAAAATAATAATATAAATTTACAACAGTATTTAAATGCGGGGATATACACTTATCAATCAATTCAATACCAAAATACCGACTTCACTATCCAAAATATTCAACAATAATTAAATGAATAATAATTTCACGAATAATGATCAAATAATCAGTAATAGACTTAAGCAGGAATATCTTAATTAAATAGACAATTATTCACAATAAATAAATTTCACTCGCATGCTTTGACTCAACCACAACGCATAAGTACTCATCACCTCACATATACGTTGTACCCGCACATTAATCATGTAGCACATATATAAATAAGTCATACTCCCTCAAGTCAAGGTTAACCACAATACTTACCTCGCTTGCAACCAAATTCAAGAATCCAATAAATCTTTGCCTCGCGAATTCTTGTCTGAAATCTTCAAATCTAGTCATAAACAATTCACTATACTTAATACAAATCGCAGGAATTAATTCCATATGAATTTACTAATTTTTCGGATTAAAATCCGAAATTCATCTCAAAACTCATCAGTGGGACCCACATCTCGAATCTCAAAAAAAGTTACGAAATCCGAACACCCGTTCCGAGACGAGTCCAACCATACAAAAATTACCAAATTTCTACATCAGATTGGCTTTCAAATCTTCATTTTATATTTTTAGAAGATTTTATAAATCTTATTTTTTTTCTTCCATAAATTCATGAATTCATGATGTAAATGAGTATGGAATCATGAAATATAATTAATATAGCATGAGGAACACCTACCCAAATATTTTCCAGTGAAAATCGATCAAAAATCGCCTAAATCCGTGCTTGAAATGTCTAAAAATAAGAAAAATCTCGGATCCTTCGATTTATACACTGCCCAGGGATCTTCGCATCTGCGGTGCCAGGATTCGCACCTGTGCATCCACTTTTGCAGAATGGGTTTCGCTTCTGCGAATCTCACTTGCCCAATCTCCGCTTCTGCGATGCTTAGGACCGCATTTGCGGTTGCGCTTTTGTGCAACAATCGCCGCACCTGCGAAGACCCCAGGCCAGCCCCAGGCCCGCATCTGCGCAACTCTGCCGCACCTGCGGCATCGCACCTGCGGCTAAGACCCTCGCAGGTGCGATCACATCAGAGGCAGCAGTTCCAGTATTTTTCTTAAGTCCGAATTTGATTCGTTAACCATCCAAAACTCACCCAAAACCCCCGTGACCTCAACGAAATATACCAACAACTCCTAAAATATCATACTAACTTACTCGGGGTCTCATATCATGTCAAACAATGCTGAAATTATAATTTATACCTCGATTCGAATTTTTGAGTTTCAAACTTTTTAATTTACAAAACCCGTGCCGAAACATGTTAAATGAATCCAGAATGACTTCAAATTTGGCACACAAGTCATAAATCACATAACGGAGCTACTCCAATTTTCAGAATCAGATTCTGGCCCCGATATCAAAAAGTCAAATCCGTGGTCAACTTTTGAAAACCTTTAGCATTTAAAACACTAGTTTCCATTAAATGGTTATAACTTGAGGTAGGGACCTCCAAATTAAATTGCGGGCATACGCCCAAGTCCCAAATCCTGATACGGACCTACTGGGACTGTCAAAATACTGATCGGGATTCTTTGCTCAAAATATTGATCAAAGTCAACTCAGTTGAGTTTTAAGGCTCTATTTCACATTTTAATCAATTTTTCATATAAAAACTTTCCGAAAAATTATACGGACTACGCACGCAAGTCGAGGAATGATAAATAGTGCTTTTTTTTAGATCTTAGAATACATAATTTATTATTAAATTTAAAGATGACCTTTTGGGTCATCACACCAACTTTCACCACTTCATGACTATTTCCACTACGGACCTCCAAATCACAATCCGGACACGCTCCTGAGTCTAAAATTATCCAACGGAGCTAACAGAACTATTAAAACTCTATTCTGGAGTCGTTTACTCATAAGTCAACCTCCGGTCAACCATTTCAACTTAAGCTTTCAACCTTAAGACTAAGTGTCTCATTTCATTCTGAAATTCCTCCGGACCTGAACCGACTACCCCGGCAAGTCACATAATAGCTATAAAGTATAAAATGAGTAGTAAATAGGAAAACGGGGCTACAACTCTCAAAGCGACCAGTCGGGTCGTTACATATAAAGAGGAAAATAGAGATAGTGCAAGGATAATTATATTTTGAAATTTCTTTATAAATAAATAAATAAAATTATTTAATAATACTCAAAAATATTATTAATAGATTTAAATGATGAAAGAGATCCGAGTAAGAGGATAATAGTGCAAAAAATACATTACATTTCAAGAATAATTATTTTTTACATTTATTGATGATCATTAAATGGGTAATAAGCAAAATATTAAATTAATTTATAAGCTAATAAAAGATCACATTATAGTATAACAATATTAGGTAATAAATAATACAAAAACTATAAGCAAGGAACAAAAAGAGAAAACAATTATGTCTGAAAATGTAGAAGGATAAAACATATTTGAATTTTAAGAATTTTATTATAATAATATAATTTAATGTGCTCAAATAAGACAGATCACAGCGTTACATGTTTAGTATTCTTTAATATTGATCGTAAAATATAATACAAGTGTCAAAATCAAGGGATTGGATTATTAAGGATATAGAAAAAGAAAACATGTTATCCTATAAGATTTGTTAAAATGGTTAATTAATATCAAATAATTATTTATAATTCCTATATAGAAGGTTTAATTTTAAGGTTGTTTGCACATAATTCAAATAACCCAAATCATAATTTGCATGATTTACGTCCACGCATCACGCGGGTACTAATACTAGTTGATAAGGTTAAAAAAATGTATGTTTTCCAATCTATTCCCTCCGCATCAAATCCAAATTGCCTTTTCTCTTGTTGCAACAACTCTAGATTCTAAATATTGCTACTGTCAAATAACTTTTCTTTAAGGAAACAAATCAAACAATCCATCTTAGCTCTATGGAAACAATATTATAAACCATTATCTTTGTAATACAATAGTCATATTGTTTTCCTGGAAAGTAAATTATCTAGCTACTTTACTTTCCTTATAAAATCTATGCAAGTCTTAGCAAATTTGAACTATAAAAGCCTCTTTCACCTTGCACCAAAGCACACCATTGACATTTGAGATAAACTTCAATAAGAATGGCTAAGTTTTTTAACTCTGTTATTTGTTTCTTTCTCATTCTTTCAGGTTTGGCTCAAATTCTTTTTCTATGTTTATTATTTTATCTGTGATAAAAGAAAGTAATGCTAATTCCTTTTTCTATTTGTATGCAGTTGCATTGACAATTACTCAAGTAAAAGCCCAAACTAGATGCACTGTAACGTTGAATCCAAAGGAATGCATCCTTGCTAACTGTCAAAGAGAATGCTTAAAGATACATAACGGGAATGGAGTTTGCACTGGTGGTAACCTTGGCGCATTACATTGCGTCTGTGTTTACAATTGTAATTCCAATTAAATTTTCCTTTAATGTGCCTTTGATCAAACACAAATATCCTATTATATATTATAAAATTCCATCTTGTTTATTTTATTTTGCCAACATTAGTTGAGATTGAAAGAAATAAAATTAAAAACAGACCCCTTATATTGTTGTCTTGTATTGTTGTTGGCAACATCAATTTCTGATTGATGTATCGACATACCTATTTGCATTCACATCCAACATACTAGTAATGCACCAATAATATTGAATACATTTATCTTTTTGGTTATTTAAAAATTGATTATGTCTACCTTTCTATAAGAAGCATGAATCGATAATCATTGCAACGATTGAAAATAACAATGATAATATAGAAATCCTTCCATTATCAATGATTTAAATTAAGAGCCCATTTGGACATAAGAAATTTTTTTCTTTTCTTTCAAAAATTTTTACTTTTTTTTTTAAATCAGCGTTTGTTCATAAAATTTCTAATTTTCACTTGACGATGCATTTTGAAATTTTTCGAAATTTTGGAAAACTCCAAGAAACTGTTTTTCAAAATCTTCACTCAGATTACTTACAAAACTTCAAAAACAACCCAAAATTATATTCATGTCCAAACACAACTTTAATTTTCAAATATCATTTTCACTTGAAAATATTTTTCACTTTTTTTTGAAATTTTACAATTCTTATGTCCAAACGCCCACTAAATCTTTTTCCTTACAAGGGGAAGATTTAAATAATTGCAGGTTTAGTTTATTATTTAATTGGAAAACTAATTTTAAACATACTTACATTATGGTTGAAAATTTATCTTTTTTGAATTTTCACACAATGTTTAGTGCCGGCTTTAGGCCTCCATTATTTCAAATACAAGACCTATTAACATAGGCGGAGCTAGGATTTGAACCTTATAGGTTGGGAATTATAATCCTTTTAAGTAACTGGGTTCTAAATTAATAATTTGTACATATTTATTGGATTTCTTAATTTTAAACAAAAGTTATTGGGTTTGGCCGAACCCGCAACCATCATTGTGGCTCCGCCCCTGCCTATTAAAGAGGAAATGCTCACTACTAAAGAGAATATATATATATATATATATATATATATATATATATATATATATATATATA
>AWOL01S0007240.1:76423-111149 GCA_000715115.1 Nicotiana otophora
CTAGTAATGCACCAATAATATTGAATACATTTATCTTTTTGGTTATTTAAAAATTGATTATGTCTACCTTTCTATAAGAAGCATGAATCGATAATCATTGCAACGATTGAAAATAACAATGATAATATAGAAATCCTTCCATTATCAATGATTTAAATTAAGAGCCCATTTGGACATAAGAAATTTTTTTCTTTTCTTTCAAAAATTTTTACTTTTTTTTTTAAATCAGCGTTTGTTCATAAAATTTCTAATTTTCACTTGACGATGCATTTTGAAATTTTTCGAAATTTTGGAAAACTCCAAGAAACTGTTTTTCAAAATCTTCACTCAGATTACTTACAAAACTTCAAAAACAACCCAAAATTATATTCATGTCCAAACACAACTTTAATTTTCAAATATCATTTTCACTTGAAAATATTTTTCACTTTTTTTTGAAATTTTACAATTCTTATGTCCAAACGCCCACTAAATCTTTTTCCTTACAAGGGGAAGATTTAAATAATTGCAGGTTTAGTTTATTATTTAATTGGAAAACTAATTTTAAACATACTTACATTATGGTTGAAAATTTATCTTTTTTGAATTTTCACACAATGTTTAGTGCCGGCTTTAGGCCTCCATTATTTCAAATACAAGACCTATTAACATAGGCGGAGCTAGGATTTGAACCTTATAGGTTGGGAATTATAATCCTTTTAAGTAACTGGGTTCTAAATTAATAATTTGTACATATTTATTGGATTTCTTAATTTTAAACAAAAGTTATTGGGTTTGGCCGAACCCGCAACCATCATTGTGGCTCCGCCCCTGCCTATTAAAGAGGAAATGCTCACTACTAAAGAGAATATATATATATATATATATATATATATATATATATATATATATATATATATACACACACACACACACACACACACTAGTATTAGGGTACGCGCTTTGCGCGTGTACCCTATCTTAATGAATATAAAACTTTAAATTATGTTATTATTAATTATGTATATTATAGTATGGGATAGATTATACAAACTAATGTTGATAATAGTTACTATATAATATTGTAACGATCCGGCCGGTCATTTTGAGAATTGTAGCCATGTTCCCCCATTTACTGCTCATTTTATGCTTTATAGCTGCTATCCGGGGTAGTTGGTTCGGGTCTGAAAAGGTTTCTGTGATGACCAGATAGGTCATCCTAAAATTTAACATTCAATTCTATACTCTGAGACCTTGAATAACACTATTCAGTATTCTTCGATTTACGTGCACCGTCTGTATATTTTTTCGGAAAAACTTTATGTGAAAAATATGAAATAGTGCTTTATAACTCACTTAAGTTGACTTCGGTCAATATTTTGAGCAATCGAACCCGGATCAGTATTTTGATGATCCTAGTGGGTCCGTATCATGATTTGGAACTTGGGCGTATGCCCGGAATCAAATTCGGAAGTCTCTAGTTCGAATTATCGCCAATTGACGAAAACTAGAAACTTAAAGGTTAAAGATTTCTAAAGTTTGACTGTCGATTTGACTTTGTCGATATCGGACTTGGATTGAGATTCCGAGAGTTGAAATACATTCGTTATGTCATTTGGGGCTTACCTGCAAAATTTGAGTTTATTCCGGATTGATTTGACACGTTTCGGCACGAGTTATAGAATTTAAAATTCCATAAACTCATAAATCCGAATCGAGGTGTGAATTGTAGTTTCGACGTTGTTTGACATAATATGAGATCTCGAGTAAGTCCGTATTGTGTTACGGGACTTATTGGAATATTCGGACGAGGTCCCGAGAGGCTCGGGTGCGTTTTGGATAAGTTTCGGACCATTTTGGTAAACTTTTGCAGGTCTGGTTCTGGTGTTTCGCACCTGCGACTTTTTGATCGCATGTGTGGCCTCGCTTCTGCGGAGAACCTTGTCTCTTTTGTGATTTGGAGCCTGGGCAGCCTTCTCGCTTCTGTGGCTCAACGACCGCAAATGCGAAGGGACCGCTTCTGCGGCTCCTTCATGCGCAGCCACAAATGCGTCTCATTTTCCGCAGATGCGAAAACCCGTTTGGTAAGCTCATTTTGCAGATGCGAGATTCTTCTCGCAAATGCAAGCCCACAGATGCGAAAATAATATCTGCTAATGCCAAATTGCTGGACAGAATACATAAAATCGGGTGTTTGCCATTTTTGCTCATTTTTGAGTTTTAAGTCTCCGATTTGGGCGATTTCAAATGGGTTTTTTCACAAGTTAGAACTGGGTAATTGTTCCTTATCCTATATTGATTATATTTTATGATTCCATACTTATTTACATCATGAATCAGTGAATTTAATGGGAGAAAATCAGATATTTATAAAATCTTCAAAAAATATAAAATGAAGATTTGAAAGGCAATCCGATGTCGGAATTCGATAATTTTTGTATGGTTGAACTAGTATCCGAATGGGTATTTGGGTTCCGTAATTTTTTGACAGGTTCCGAAAAGTGGGCCCCACATTAACTTTTGGTTGACTTTTTTGAAAATGACTTAAATCTCTTTCGGATTGTGAATAATTGATAAAGCTCAAATTGAATTGTTGGTAAATAAATTTCTAGGTTTTATTGTTTTGGAGAATAATTGGAAAGGAAAAGCCGTGGTCGAGTGATCACTTGAATTGCAAAGCAAGGTAAGTGTCGTAGTTAACCTTGATTTGAGGGAATAGAACCCTTTAACTATGTGTTATGTGAATTTCATGTGTAGCGACGTATAGGCGAGGTGACGAGTGTCTATACTTCGTCAAATTGCTTGCTTCCATGTCTTTACGTATTTCATTAATTATCTGATTTTATGAATTAATTGTTATATTAATTGATTCTTTTATTTTTATTGCCTTAATTTCATGCCTTAATTGATACCTGCTTATTTGATTTTTGTGGCATAATTGCTACTTGATAATTAGCATTTCATATATTAAATTGCATATCTCCTCCCTGATTCTACACTTAATTGTTACTTGCCCATATTTATTTCTTACATAATTTTTAATTGTTGTATACTTTGTTGCCTAATAATTTCTTATTAATTGTGGCGTTTATTGAAGTAGTCTTACGTATAAGTGTTGTTAATTTATATTATTGGAGCGGATTGCATGTCGCAACGAGATTTATTTGAAAGATTATATTGTTAGATCGGGTTGCACGCAGCAAAATAATTTATTTTAAGTTTATATTATAGGAGAGGGTTGCACGCCGCAACAGAATTTAATTGAAGGATTATATTGTGGGAACGGATTGCACGCCGCAACAGAATAATATAAAAAAGGCCAAAATCATACGCATCCCCCTAAACTTGTCCGGCTTTTCCTGTTACACACCTTATCTAATATTTGTTCTAATTGAACACTTACACTACTCAAAATCTATACCTATTAAACACTTTTTTGAAAACGAGCAAAAAGCTAAAGAGAGTGTAATACACTAGCCACTAATGTTGCAAATTGACGAATTAACTAATGACATTTGGCATTGGGTCCAAAATAATAATTAACAAAATGAAGTATGAGGAAAAAATAAAACTATTTTTAAGAGAAAAAGAAAAACAATAACCTCACCCCATCCACCCAAACCGTCCCTTTCCTATTCTTCTGCTAAGCCCATAAGCCACCGCCGTCGTCTCCAACCACAATGTTCGTTTTTTTTCCTTTTCTTTATAGATTTAATTCATTTATAATTTTAGATATGATATCTTTTTAGCTTTTGATCTAATATTTTCTGGAAGAACAGAGGAAGGGGATAGAAAAGAGAGTGGTAGCAGTGATGGATCTTCATTTTTTCTGGCGAGCAAGATGGTGGTGGTTGTAGAATTAACAAAAAAAGAGGAGATGATGGTGGTGGTTTTCATATCTGAAAAAGATGTAAAAAATGGTGATTGGAGTGATGGTAGCGTCAGCAGCGATGATGGCAGAAGGTGGTGGCTCTGGTTCGAAAAAGGAGGAAGAAGCCGCGTGGAGGCGTCGGCAATGACAGATCTTAAAATAAAACGATGGTAGTCGTGGAGGAGGTGATGTGGCTAAAACAAGATGAGAAAGGTGGACTGTGGTGGTGACGGCGATGGTGCTAATGGTGGTAGATGGTGGAGAAGTTAGAAATGAAGAAGAAAGAGATTTTAAAAAAGAGAAAAAAGCTAAAAATAATACATCTCACGCTCTTATGGTAGGTGTATCATACACACTATGCCATATCAGCAAAGTGTTTAATGAAAATAAATTTTGAGTAGTGTAAGTATTCAATTGGAACAAATCTTAGATAAGGTGTCCAAGAGGAAGAGCCGGACAAGTTTAGGGGGTTGCGTATGACTTTTGATTGTGACTGCCGAATTGACCTCGATTATGGATATGATCTACCTGTTTTACCTCTATTCCTGTTATTATTATTATTATTATTATTATTATTATTATTTTGCGTACATGTTAATATAAGCGGCGTGTCTTAGCCTCGTCACTATTTCGTCGAGGTTAGGCTCGGTACTTACAGAGTACATGGGGTCGGTTGTACGCATACTACACTTTGCACTTCTTGTGCAGATACCGGAGTTAGTCTCAGTGGCATACTGTAAATTTGCTTGGATTTAGCTATCAGAGAAGACTTGAGGTATAGTTGCACGACGTTTGCAGCTCTAAAGTCCACTTCTACGTTATCTTAGTTGTGTGTTTTTCTTTTCAGACATTTTTTTTTATATTCAGACCCTTATTTGTATTATTCTAGAAGCTCATGCACTTGTGACTCCAGTTCTAGGATGGTATTTTGACATTGTTATTATTTTGGTTTGTTCACTTTAATTCAGACATTATTCCAGTTGTTTGGCTCCCTTACTATTTGGTTTAAATGAATTGTTAAAAAAAGTTAAAATTATTCTAACGTTGGCTTGCCTCGTAAGTAAAATATTAGGCATCATCACGGTCCCGAAGGTGGGAATTTCGGATCGTTATAAGTTGGTATCAGAGCACTAGGTTACCTAGGTCTCACGAGTCATAAGCAAGATTAGTAGAGTCTGAAGGATTGGTACTGAGACATCTGTACTAATATCTCAGAGGCTATGGAGTTTAGGAACAATTTTACTTCTATTCTTCTTTGTCGTGCGATTTTATTCTATCATTGATAATTGAACTCTTTTATTCTTGTTCTCTCGCAGATGGCGAGAACACGCATTACATCTACAGTCAGACAGGAGCTGGAGCCCCCAGTGACAGCTGTGACTCGGGGCATAGGCCGAGGCCGAGGCCGAGGTCGCGCTAGAGGCCGAGGCAGGGGCAGAGCCCGGACTTGAGCTCGAGTAGCACCACCCATTGTAGAGCCTCAGGTAGATTTTAAAGAAGAGGTTCAAGCTCAGATTGTACCTATTGGAACAGTTCAGGTCCAGGAAGGATTCATAGCTACTCCAGTACTTCAGGACACTCTATTCCGTTTGGTGAGCCTAATGAAGGGTGTGACCCAGAATGGTACATTTCCACTGGCATCAGCCATCTCACAGGCTGGGGGGGAGGGGGGCATAAACTCCCACTACTCCCGCTCCGGAGCAGATAGCTCCCCAGTGTCAGGCTCCAGTAGTCCCGCCAGTTGGGATAGTTCAGCCAGTTGTCACGGTACAGGACGGTGATAGGCCCGCCATGTCTTTTGAGGCCTTATTGAGACTAGACAAGTTTACTAAGCTCTTTACAGTTCACTTCAGTGGTACACCTTCTGAGGACCCACAAGATTATCTTGACTGCTGCCATGAGGTGTTGCAGAACATGGGAATAGTTGAAGGAAACGGGGTCGATTTTGCTGTGTTTCAGATGATTGGCTCTGCCAAAAGGTGGTGGAGAGATTATGTATTTACTAGACCAATTGATTCGCCTGCACTTACCTGGGAGCATTTCTCACAGCTATTTCTGGAGAAGTTTGTTCCTATCACACTGAGAGAGGATTACCGCAGGCAGTTTGAGTGTCTCCAGCAGGGTAGTATGACTGTTACCCAGTATGAGACTTGGTTTGTGGACTTAGCACATCATGTCATCGTCTTGCTTCCTACTAAAAAAGAGAGAGTGAGGAGATGCATTGATGGACTCACTAATACTATCAGGCTTCAGATGGCCTAGGAGACAGGGAGTGATATTTCCTTCCAGTCAGCCATGAATATTGCTAGGCGGATTGAGTTAGTTCGTGCTCCGAAGAGAGGGCCAGTGTCAAATAAGAGGCCCCGTCATTCCGGTAATTTCAGAGGCGCCTCATCTGGAGGTAGGGATACTTATGGTAAGGGTCGTCCTCCCAGGCTATTTTATTCAACACTTCAGGCATCTCACGGTGCTTCTGGGATTCTTGGTCCTTTTAGGCCCTACTCTGGGCAGCCAACATTTAGTGCACATTCAGCTCCTATCAGTGCACTACCACTTCACAGTCACTACAGCGGTTATCCGGCCCGTTTGGGCCAGCTTCAGCTTCAGCAGCCACGGCAGCAGGATGGGTGCTATAAGTGTGGGAACATTGGTCACATCAGGAGGAATTACCCTAAGTTATCAAGCAACAGAGCTCAGCAGGATTCTCGTGCCATAATACCAACACCGGTTGCTCCAGCGCCCGCGCATCCAGCTAGGGGTAGGGGTCAGGTAGCTAGGGGTGGATGTCAGACTGTTAGAAGTGGAGGGCAGACCGTTAGAGGCGGAGGTCAGCTAGCTAGGGCCTGTCCCAGAGATGTAGTTCAGAGTGGTGGGGCCCAGCCCCGATTTTATGCTTTTCCAGTTAGGCCTGAGTCCAAGTAATCTGATACCGTGATCACAAGTATTGTTCAAGTTTTCCATAGAGATGCTTCAGTTCTATTTGATCCAAGATCTACTTATTCCTATGTGTCCTCCTACTATGCTTCATATTTAGTTGTGCCTCGTGATTCTTTGAGTGCTTCTATGCACATGTCCACGCCAGTGGGGGACTCTATCGTTGTAGATCATGTCTATCATTCATGTGTGCTTACTATTGAGAGTATTTAGACTAGCGTGAATCTTTTACTGCTTGATATGATAGATTTTGATATCATCTTGGGTATGGATTGGCTGTCACCATATCATGATGCATTGGATTGTCACGCCAAAACGGTGACCTTAGCCATGCCGGGGTTACCTCGAGTAGAGTGGAAAGGGACTCCTGACCTTTCTACCAGCAAGGTTGTCTCTTATGTGAAAGCTCGGGGTATGGTTGAGAAGTGGTGTCTAGCTTATTTGGCTTATATTCGCAATCCCAGTGCGGATGTTCCTCCTATAGATTCAGTCCCAGTTGTCCGAGAGTTTCCAGATGTATTTCCAGCAGATTTGCTCGGGATGCCACCCGACAAAGATATTGACTTCTGTATTGGTTTGGCTCCGGGCACCTAGCCCATTTCTATTCCACCATACCGTATGGCCCCGCCAGAGCTAAAGGAATTGAAGGAGCAGTTACAAGATTTGCTTGATCAGGGATTCATTAAACCCAGCGTCTTGCCCTGGGGTGCACCAGTGTTATTTGTAAAGAAGAAAGATGGTTCAATGCGGGTGTGTATAGATTATCAGCAGTTAAAGAAGGCTACTATCAAGAACAAGTATCTGTTGCCAAGAATTGATGACTTATTCGATTAGCTTCAGGTGCCAAGGTGTTTTCAGAGATTGATTTGAGATTTGGTTACCATCAGTTGAAGATTAGGGCATATGATGTCCCTAAGAAAGCTTTTCGGACTCGGTATGGGCATTACGAATTCTTAGTGATGTCATTTAAGCTGACAAATACCCCAGCAGCATTTACGGGTTTGATGAAACGGGTATTCAGGCCCTATTTGGATTCTTTTGTGGTTGTATTCATTGATGATATCTTGATTTACTCCAGTAGTCTAGAGGAGCATGAGCAGCATCTTCAGATTGTGCTTCCGACTTTGAAGAATAATCAGTTATATGCCAAATTTTCAAAATGTGAATTTTGGTTAAACTCAGTTGCCTTTTTGGAACATGTTGTATCAGCAGAAGGCATAAAAGTGGATCCTAATAAGATTGATGCAGCTCAGAATTGGCCTAGACCTACTTTAGTTACAGAGATCCGGAGTTTCCTGGGTTTGGCAGGTTATTATCGCCGGTTTGTGGAGGGTTTCCATCCATAGCATCCCCATTGACCAAATTGACCCAGAAGGGTGCCCCATCCAGATGGTCAGACGAGTGTGAGTTAAGCTTTCAGAAGCTCAAGACTGCTTTGACTACGGTGCCAGTATTGGTATTGCTCACAGGTTCAGGATCTTATACGGTATATTGTGATGCATCTCGCATTGGGCTTGGTGCAGTATTAATGCAAGATGGCAGGGTGATTGCATATGCATCGCGGTAGTTGAAAGTTCATGAGAAGAATTACCATGTTCATGACTTAGAATTGGCAGCCATTGTCCATGCGCTGAAGATTTGGAGGCACTACCTTTACAGTGTTTCGTGTGAGGCATTCACTGATCATCGTAGTCTACAGTATCTGTTCAACCAAAAAGATCTCAATTTGAGGCAGAGAAGATGGTTGGAGCTGTTGAAAGACTATGATATCACCATTTTGTATCACCCTGGAAAGGCCAATGTGCTGGTCGATGCTTTGGGTATGGGCAGCATTGCGTATATTCCGGTTGGTTAGAGGCCCTTAGCTGCAGATGTTCAGACTTTGGCCAATCAGTTTATGAGGTTAGATATTTCAGAGTCCAGTCGGGTTCTAACTTGCACAGTCGCTCGATCTTCCTTGTATGAGCGCATCAAAGAGCGACACTATGATGATCCTCATTTGCGTGTCCTTAAGGACACGGTGCGATACAGTGGTGCCAAGCAGGTTGTTGTGGGGGAAGATGGAGTTCTACGAATGCAGGGTCGTATTTATGTGCCTTATGTGGATGGGCTTCGTGAATTAATTCTTGAGGAGGCCCACATCTCCCGGTATTCTATTCATCCGGGTGCCGCCAAAATGTATCAAGATTTGCGGCAACATTATTGGTGGAGGAGAATGAAAAAGGGTATAGTTGCATATATAGCTCGGTGTCTAAATTGTTAGCAAGTCAAGTACGAGCATCAAAGACCTAGTGGTTTGCATCAGAAATTAGAAATTCCTAAGTGGAAGTGGGGGTGTATCACTATGGATTTTGTTGTTGGGCTCCCACGGACTCAGAGAAAGTTCGACGCAGTATGGGTCATTGTGGACAAGTTGACCAAGTCAGCACATTTCATTCCAGTAGCAGTTACCTATTCTTCAAAGCAGTTAGCAGAGATTTACATCCGCGAGATTGTCCGCATTCATGGTGTGCCCGTGTCTATCATTTCTGATCGAGGTACGCAGTTCACCTCGCACTTCTAGAGGGTTGTACATCATGAGTTAGGAATGCGGGTTGAGTTGAGTACAACATTTCATCCTCAGACGGACGGACAATCCGAGCGCACTATTTAAATATTGGAGGATATGCTTCACGCTTGTGTTATGGATTTCGGAGATTCTTGGGATCGATTCTTGTCGCTAGCAGAGTTTGTCTATAATAATAGCTATCAGTCTAGCATTCAGATGGCTCCATATGAAGCATTATATGGGAGGCGATGTCGTTCGCCAGCTGGATTGTTTGAACCGGAAGAGGCTCGGTTCTTGGGTATCGATTTGGTACAGAATGCCTTGGATAAGGTCAAGATTATTCAGGATCGACTTCGCACAGCTCAGTCTAGGCAAAAGAGTTATGCCGACTGTAAAGTTCGTGACGTTGCATTCTTGGTTGAAGAAAGAGTATTGCTCCGCGTTTCACCTATGAAGGGTGTAATGAGGTTCAGAAAGAAAGGCAAGTTGAGCCCTAGGTATATCTCACCCTTTGAAATTCTTGAAAGGGTGGGTGAAGAAGCCTATAGGCTTGCACTACCACCTACTTTATCAACAGTTCATCCGGTGTTCCATCCCATGTGTTAGATTTTAGCTCAGTCCAATTGGATAAAGATTTGACTTATGAGGAAGAGACGGTAGCTATTCTAGCCCGACAGATCCGACAATTGAGGTCTAAGAGTTATTCATCAGTTTGAGTATAGTGGAGAGATCAGCATGTTGAAGCATCTACCTGTGAGTCCGAGTCGGACATGCGTAGTAGATATCCACACCTTTTTACCAGCCCAGATAATTTTCTAATTCCATTTGAGGACGAAATTTATTTTAGAGGTGGAGAATGTGATGACCCGATACGTCATCTTTAAATTTAACATTCAATTCTGTGCTTTGAGACCTCGAATAGAACCATTCAGCATTCCTCAACTTGCGTGCGCAGCCTGTATATTTTTCCAGAAAACTTTTATGTGAAAAATGTGAAATAGTGCTCTAAAACTTATTTAAGTTGACTTCGTTCAATATTTTGAGAAAACGGACCCGTATTAGTATTTTGACGGTCGTGATGGGTCTGTATCGTGATTTGGGACTTGGGTGAATCAAATTCGGAAGTCCCTAGCTCGAATTATCGCTATTTGACGAAAACTAGAAACTTAAAGGTTAAAGATTTCCAAAGTTTGACCGTAGATTTGACTTTGTTGATATCGGACTCGGATTGAGATCCCGAGAGTTGGAATTGCTCTGTTATGTCATTAGGGACTTACCTGCAAAATCTGAGGTTATTCCGGATTGATTTGACATGTTTCGGCATGAGTTATAGAATTGAAAATTTCATAAACTCATAAGTCTGAATTGAGGTCTGAATTGTAGTTTGGACATTGTTTGACATAATATGAGATCCCAAGTAAGTCTTTATTATGTTACGGGACTTGTTGGAATATTCGGACGAGGTCCTGAGGGGCTCGGGTGAGTTTCAGACTGTTTTTGTAAAATATTGCAGGTCTGATTCTGGTTTTTCGCACCTGTGACTTTTGGAGTGCAGGTGCGGCCTTACTTGCGCGGAGAACCTTGTCACTTCTGCAATTTGGAGCCTGGGAAGACATCTCGCTTCTGCGAGCAAATAGTCGCAGATGAGACCATCGCTTCTACGACTCAGCGACCGCAAATGCGAAGGGACCGCTTCTGCGACTCCTTCATGCGCAACCGCAAATGTGTCTCATTTTCCGCAGATGCGAAAACCCGTTTGGTAAGCGCATTTTGCAGATGCGAGATTCTTCTCGCAAAATCGAGCCCGCAGATGCGAAAATAATGTCCGCAAATCCCAAATTGTTGGACAGAATACACAAAATCGAGTGTTTGCCATTTTTGCTCATTTTTGAGTTTTAAGTCTCGGATTTGGGCGATTTCAAATGGGGGTTTTCACAAGTTAGAAGTGGGCAAGTGTTCCTTATCCTTTATTGATAATATTTTATGATTCCATACTTATTTACATCATGAATCCGTGAATTTAATGGGAGAAAACCAGATTTTTGTAAAAGCTTCCAAAAATGTAAAATGAAGATTTGAAAGAAAATCTGATGTCGGAATTCGATAATTTTTGTATGGTTAACATAGTATCGGAATGGGTGTTTGGATTCCGTAATTTTTCGACGGGTTTCGAAAAGTGGGCCCCACGTTGACTTTTGGTTGACTTTTTCGAAATTGACTTAAATTAAGTCTCTTTCGAATTGTGAATAATTTCTAAAGCTCAAATTGAATTATTGGTAAATAAATTGCTAGGTTTTATTGGTTTGGAGAATAATTGGAAAGGAAAAGCCGTGGTCGAGTGATCACTTGAATTACGAAGCAAGGTAAGTGCCGTGGTTAATCTTGACTTGGAGGAATAGAACCCTTTAACTATGTGTTATGTGAATTTCATGCGTAGCGACGTATAGACGAGGTGACGAGTGTCTATACGTCGTGAAATTGCTTGCTTCCATGTCTTTACGTATTTCATTAATTATCTGATTTTATGAATTAATTGTTATATTAATTGATTTTCTTATTTTCATTGCCTACTATTATGCCTTGATTTCATGCCTTAATTACTACCTGCTTATTTGATTTTTGTGCCATAATTGCTATTTGATAATTAGCATTTCATATATTAAATTGCCTATCTTCTCCCTGATTCTACACTTAATTGTTACTTGCCCATATTTGTTTCTTACATAATTTATAATTATTGTATACTTTGTTGCCTAATAATTTCTTATTAATTGTGGTATTTATTGAAGTAGTCTTACGTATAAGTGTTGTTAATTTATATATTTGGAGCTGGTTGCATGCCGCAACGGGATTTATTTGAAAGATTATATTGTTGGATCGGGTTGCATGCCGCAAGGGAATTTATTTTAAGTTTATATTATTGGAGCGGGTTGCACACCACCACAAAATTTAATTAAAGGATTATATTGTGGGAACGGGTTTCACTCCGTAACAAAAAGATAAAAAATATAATTGATTGTGACTGCCGAATTGACCTCAATTATGGATATGATTTACCTGTTTTACTTATATTCCTATTATTATTATTATTATTATTATTATTATTATTATTATTTTGCGTACAGGTTAATGTAAGCGACATGCCTTAGCCTCGTCACTACTTCGTCGAGGTTATGCTCGGCACTTATATAGTACATGGCGTTGGTTGTATTCATACTACATTCTGCACTTCTTGTGCACATACCGGAGTTGGTCGATGTGGCGTACTGTAGATTTGCTCGGATTCAGCTATCAGAGGAAACTTGAGGTATAGCTGCACGGCCTTCGCAGATCTGAAGTCCCCTTCTACTTTATCTTAGCTGTGTGCTTTTTTTTCAGACAACTTTTTTTAATATTCAGACCCTTATTTTGTATTATTCTAGAAGCTCGTGCACTTGTGACTCCAGTTCTGGGATGGTATTTTGACATCGTTATTATTTTGGTTTGTTCACTTTAATTATTCCAGTTTTTTGGCTCCCTTACTATTTGGTTTAAAATGTATTGCTAAAATGGTTAAAATTATTCTAACATTGGCTTGCCTTGTAAGTTAAATATTAGGCGCCATCACGGTCTCGAAGGTGGAAATTTCGGGTCGTGACAGTTTCGGAATAAATTGAGACACTTAGTCTCAAGGTTGAAAGCTAAAGTTGAAATAGTTGACCAGATGTTGACTTATGTGTAAACGATTCCGGAATAGAATTTTGATGGTTTCGTTAGCTCTGTTGGGTGATTTTGGACTTAGGAGTGTGTCCGAATTGTGTTTTAGAGGTCCGTAGTTGAATTAGGCTTGAAATGGCGAAAGTTGAAAATTTAAAAGTTTGACCTAGAGTGGACCTTATGGTTACCGGGCTCGGATTGGGGTTCCGGGAGTTGAAGTAGGTCCGTGGTGTCATTTATGACTTGTGTGCACATTTTGAGGTCCATCGGACGTGATTTGATAGGTTTCAGCATCGTTTGTAGAAGTTGTAATTCCTTAGTTTCAATAGGCTTGAATTGGGGTGCGATTCATGATTTTAGTATTGTTTGATATGATTTCAAGGCTCGACTACGTTTGTACAGTGTTTAAGGACTTGTTGGTATATTTGGTCTAGGTTGCGGAGGCCTCAGGTAGAGTTCGGGTGATTTTCGGTTCAAGTTTGGAGTTAAAAAGGGTGTTGTAGCTGAAGCCTTCTGGTGTAATCGCACCTGTTAAGCTTTGGTCGTTGGTGCGAGCTTACAGGTGTGAGCTGAGAAGAGCAGAAGCGGCCTAGGACAGAGGTGTGCAGTGGTTGCAGGTGCGAGGAAATTTCCGCACCCGCGTGGTCGCAGGTGTGGCGTCATGAGCGCAGAAGCGGAGCTGGCCAGCGATGGAAATTCCGCACCTACGATTGCGTAGCTGCGGAGGCAAGACCGCAAAAGCAAAAGGAGCCTTGGGGCATGTCCGCAGAAGCGGAGGATTTTCCATAAAAAAGGAACTGCAGGTGCGATTAAGTGATCCGCAGGAGCGAAAAGGCTGGGTAGTGTATTAAAAATGAGGGTTCCGAGATTTTGAACATTCCAAGCTCGAGATTAGGCGATTTTGAGAGGGATTTCGAAGGGATTCTTGAGGTAAGTCACTTGTGGTTTAATTTTCTCAATAATTATGTTTACCCATTGATTTTCCCACCTAGATTGTGTGGTTTTAAGGTGTAATTTGAGGGTTTGAGGCTAGGGATTTGGAGAGTTTAAATTGGGGGTTTGGGTGTCGATTTGGTGTTGGAGTTTTGTAAATTTGGTATGGTTAGACTCGTGGTTGAATGGGATTCCGGGTTTTGTGACTTCTTTTGGATTCCGAGATGTGGGCCGGGGGGGGGGGGGGGGGAAACCTTTGAGTGGATTTTTTGACTTTTTATTAAAATCTTAGTAATTTCATATGGAATTGATTCCTTTAGCTCGTGTTGATTGTATCAAACTATTTGTGGCTAGATTCGAGGCATTTGGATTCCGTTTCGCGAGGCAAGGCCTTATTGGAGTAGAGTGTCGCAAAGTTTGAGGTAAGTAACACTTCTAAACTTGGTTCTAAGGGTGTGAAACCTCGAATTTCATGTTATGTGATTGGTATTAAGGTGACGCATGTGCTAAGTGACGAGCATGTAGGCGTGCACCATAAGAATTGTGACTTCATCGATTCCATGGAACTGAATAGTTGTTATATCTTGTTGTTACCCCTATTTTCACCATGTGTTAGATCTATTGAGCTGTCAGTCATGTTAGAAACCCTGCTTATGCTATATGATGTTACTATTAGGACCCACAGTGGTCGTTCTTTGCTGAATAAGTAATTTTTAATCTGTCAATTTGTACTCAGCCACAGTTATTACTTGCATATTATGTCTCAGTCTCTGTTGTCTTTATATGTTATATCATATCATCATTTGTGGGCCGATTATCATGATTCTGGTGAGCCCGAGAGACTGGAGAGGTTATTGACTGAGTGGGGATGAGGGCCTATTGTGAGTGATATTTATGGGATCGGTTTTCACATTGCAGCATACTTTTTTGATTGATGTCAGGATTTGGCTTATTATAGCGCTTGGGCTGGATCGGCCCCTCCGAATTCTGCACACCCATAGTGGGCGCAATGCTAGCAGTTATGACATTTGGGCTGGATCTGCCTTGTTTATTTGCATTTGGGCTGGATCTGCCCTGGTTGTGTCTGCATGTGGGTTGGATCTGCCCTGGGCTTGATTTGCCTTGATATGTGTTAGGTGTTGTTGTGAAATCTGAAAGCATGTCTAAGTTCTTGTTGAAAGCATGTCTAAAATTCTTGTACTTTCACTTGTAGAATATAAATTTCTAAGATATCATTGTCATATTTTCTATAACTTTCCGTGCTGTTAAATGTTGAAAAGTGGACCGTAATAATTGGATTTGTCACCACTTTCAGTCCAAAGGTTAGATTTGTTACTTATTGAGTTGGTTGTACTCACCCTACACCCTGCACCTCGTGTGCAGATCCAGGTGCTTCCAGCCATAGTGGTTGTTGACTTGCAGAGTCCAGACTTTCGGAGACATCGAGGTAGCTTCTTGGCGTTCGCAGACCTTGACGCTCCTCCCTTATCTTTCAGTTTATTTATTTAGTATTACTTTTTAGACAGTGTACTAGACTTTGTCTTTTTCGTAGATGCTCATGTGCTCAGTGACACCACGGTTTTGGGAAGACCCTATGTATTGAGTTATGATTTTCCTATCTTGTTTTAAGAGATTTTCCCTCTATTTAAATTGTTTTAGTATCTTTTAATGATTTAAAATGTTGGAAATATTTGAATAGTCGGCTTGCCTAGTACCACGATAGGTGCCATCACGACGGGTTGGTTTGGGTTGTGATAAGTTGGTATCAGAGCCTAGGTTACATAGGTCTCACGAGTCATGAGCAGGTTTAGTAGAGTCTTGCGGATAGGTACGGAGACGTCTGTACTTATCTTCGAGAGGCTGTCAAACCCTTAGGAAACTTCACATTCTTATTTTCTTGTCGTGCAGATTTGTTGATTTCGAAAACTATTATGTTGTTCTATTCTCTCACAGATGGTGAGGACACGTGCTACCGGACAGAACGGACAGCCACTAGAACCACCAGCTAGGGCCATGAGAGGCCAAAGTCATGGTAGGGGCCGCGGTAGGGGCAGAGGTGCGGCTCATATAATAGCTAGAGCAGCACCTGCAGATTCACCAGTTGCGCCAGCTCAGGAGCAAGCTCCAGATGTGGTTGAACCAGTGGGGCCAGGCAGGTACCACCTGTGCCCATTGTGATTCCATGCTGTCATGAGGCTTTGGCTCAGATTTTGACTGTGTGCACTAGCCTTGCTCAAGCAGTTTCTGTTCAGACCGCGCCAACCACTTCTCAGGCAGGGGGAGGTACTCAGACTCTCGCCGCCTGTACTCCAGAGCATGTGATGCAGGGGCTTCGAACGTCGGGGGTATTGCCAGCCAAGTTGATTGTAGTTGCTCAAGCCCAGGAAGGTCCTGTTATGAGTGAGGATGAGCAGAAGAGACTTGAGAGGGTTGGGAGACTCCAACCTCCATCATTCAGTGGGGCCGAGTCTGAGGATGCTCGGGACTTCTTGAATAGGTGCCAGCGGATTCTTCGCACGATGGGTATTCTGGAGACTAGTGGGGTCTCATTCACTACTTTCCAATTTACTGACGCTGCCTTCAGATGGTGGGAGGCCTATGAGAGGAGCAGGCCAGTCGGTGCTACCCCACTTTCATAGCATGAGTTCTCCATTCTTTTTTGACCCACTCGTCATGCAGTTCGGTTGGTTCCCACTGAGAGGGAGAGGATTAGGAGGTTTATTGATGGCCTCACCTATCAGTTGTGTTTCTCTATGACTCGGGGGAGTGTAAGGAGTGTGAAGAAAGGGAGGCAAAGAGGCCTCGTGGATTGGGTGGTTTCAGCGGTGTTCCTTCTGGGGGTCAGTTCTACCACGACAGGGGTCGTCCTTATAGGCCCGCTCAGATGGCTCGTCCAATTCATCATGGTGCATTATCCATCCATGGTTCATACAGTGCTAGACCGGGCCAGTCACCCCTCAGTTCCCTCCCAGCTCAAAGTTCATCTCGTGCACCTTCAGTTCAGGGTTCGTCTGCAACAGGTTCTTCTGGTAGTTATTCAGGTTCTCGGGGTCCGCATCAGTATTTGCGACCAATTTTCGAGAGGGGATGTTTTGAGTGTGGAGAGTTGAGTCATGTGAAGAGTTTCTGTCCTCGCTTTACGGGAGGTCCAGTTCAGTAGAGGAGTCAAGCCACGACTTCAGCACCAGTTACTTCACCACTCGCCCAGCCAGCTTGGGGTGGGGCTCAGGCTGCTAGGGGTCGCCCAGGAGGGGGAGGGCGATTAGGTGGCGAGCTAGCCCGATTATATGTTATTCCTTCTAGGCCAGATGTCGTTGCTTCAGCCATAGTGATCACATGTATCATCTCAGTATGCCACATGGATGCTTTTGTATTATTTGACCCTGGTTCAACTTATTCATATGTATCATCATATTTTTCTCATTATCTGGATATGCCCCAAGAGTCCTTAGTTTCATTTGTTAATGTATCTATGCCAGTGGGCGATAGCATTGTGGTAGACGGAGTATATCGGTCATGTGTGGTGACTATTGGGGGATTGGAGACGAGAGTTGATATCTTATTGCTTAGTATGGATGATTTCAACGTGATCTTGGGTATGGATTGGTTGTCTCCATGTCATACTATTCTGGATTGTCACACTAAGACCGTGACGTTGGCGATGCGGAGTTTTCCAAGGATCGAGTGGACAGGTTCTCTAGATTATGTCCCTAGAAGGGTGATTTCTTATTTGAAGACCCAACATATGGTTAGGAAGGGATGTCTGTCATATTTGGACTTTGTGAGGGATATTGGTATTGATACTCCCACTATTCATTCTGTTCTGGTGGTACGATACTTCTAAATGTGTTTCCTGCAGACCTGTCGGGCATGCCGCCCGACAGGGATATTGACTTTTGTATTGACTAGGTGCTAGGAAGTCAACCCCTTTCTATACCTCTGTATCGTATGGCACCAGCTACGTTGAAGGAGTTGAAAGAACAACTTTAGTAACTTCTTGATAAGGGGTTTATTAGGCCTAGTGTGTCGCCTAGGGGTGCACCAGTTCTGTTTGTGAAGAAAAAGAATGACAGTATGAGGATGTGTAATGACTATAGGTAATTGAACAAAGTTACAATCAAGAACAAGTATCCTTTGTCGTGCATTGATGATCTATTTGACCAGCTTCAGGGGGCAAGGGTGTTCTCTAAGATAGATTTGAGGTATGGGTATCACCAGTTGAAGATTCGGGACTCGGATATTCTAAAGACGGAATTCAGGACCCGCTATGGTCATTATGAGTTCCTTGTGATGTCTTTTGGGCTGACCAACGCCCCAGCAATATTCATGCATCTGATGAACAGTGTATTTCAGCCTTATCTCGACTCGTTTGTCATAGTATTCATTGATAATTTCCTTGTGTACTCTCGTAGCCAGGAGGAGCATGCTCGACATTTGAGGATTGTGCTGCAGCTGTAAAGGGATGAGAAGCTTTATGCCAAGTTATCCAAGTGTGAGTTTTGGCTTAGTTCAGTGGTGTTCTTGGGGCAGGTGGTGTCCACTGAGGGGATTTAGGTGGATTCGAAGAAGATATAGGCTGTTTAAAGTTGGCCTAGACCGTCCTCAGCTACGGAGATTCGGAGCTTTCTCGGCTTGGACGGTTATTATCGTCGCTTCATGGAGGGTTTCTCGTCTATTGCATCACCCTTGACCAAATTGACCCAGAAAGATGCTACTTTCAAGTGGCCGGATGAGTGTGAAGAGAGCTTTTAGAAGCTCAAGACTCCCTTGACACAGCTCCAGTTCTAGTTTTGCCTTCAGCTTCAGGCTCTTATACAGTGTATTGTGATGCTTCTCGGATCGGTATTGGGTGTGTCTTGATGCAGAAGGGTAGATCGATTACTTATGCTTCGCATCGGTTGAAGCCTCATGAGAAGAACTTCCCTGTTCATGATTTGGAGTTGGCTTCCATCGTTCATGCATTGAAGATTTTGAGGCATTACCTCTACGGTGTGTCTTGTGAGGTATTTACGGATCATCGAAGTCTCCAGCACTTGTTCAAACAAAAGCATCTAAATTTGAGGCAGCGGAGATGGTTGGAGATGCTAAAGTACTATGATATTACCATTCTGTATCATCCCGGGAAGGCCAATGTGGTGGCCGATGCCTTGAGTAGAAAGGCGGTGAGTATGGGTAGCCTTGCATTCATTCTTGCGGGTGAGAGACCTCTTGCAGTTGTTGTTCAGGCCTTGGCCAACCAGTTCGTTTGATTAGATATTTAGGAGCCCAGCCGGGTTCTAGCTTGTGTGGTTTCTCGGTCCTCCTTATATGATCACATCAAAGAGCGCCAGTATAATGATGCTCATTTTCCTATCCTTAAGGACACGGTGATGCCAAGGATGTTACTATTGGGGATGATGGGGTGTTGAGGATGCAAGGTCGCATTTGTGTGCCCAATGTAGATGGATTACGTGAGTTGATTCTTGAGGAGGCCTACAGTTCATGGCATTCTATTCATTCGGGTGCCACAAAGATGTACCAAGACTTGAGGCAGCAGTATTGTTGGAGGAGAATGAAGAATGATATAGTGGGGTTTGTAGCTCGGTGTCATAACTGTCAGCAGGTAAAGTATGAGATCAGAGACGGGGTGGATTTCTTCAGAGGCTTGAGATTCCAGAGTGGAAATGAGAGCGTATCACCATGGATTTTGTAGTTGGGCTCCCACGGAATTCGAGGAAGTTTTATGCTATTTGGGTGATTGTGGATCGGTTGACCAAGTCCGCGCACTTTATTCCACTAGGGACTATTAATTCTTCGGAGCGGTTTGCTGAGATTTACATCCACGAGATTGTTCGCCTACACGGTGTGCCAGTGTCCATCATTTCAGATCGGGGTATGCAGTTTACATTGTAGTTTTGGAGAGCCGTACAACGAGAGTTGGGCACCCAGGTTGAGCTGAAAACAACATTTCACCCTCAGACGGACGGACAACCCGAGCGCACTATTCAGATACTGGAGGATATGCTACGTGCTTGTGTCATAGATTTTGGGGGTTCTTGGGATCAGTTTATGCCACTCGCGGAGTTTGCTTACAATAACAGTTATCAGGGAAGGTGTAGTGGAGAGGTCTGCCAGTTGAGGAGGCTACTTGGGAGACTAAACGGGAGATGCGAAGCAAATATCCACGCCTATTTGAGACTCCAGATACGTTTCTAGACCCGTTCGAGGACGAACATTTGTTTAAGAAGGAGATGATGTAACAACCTGACCGGTCATTTTAAGAGTTGTGGCCTAGTTCCCCCATTTACTACTCATTTTATGCTTTATAGCTGCTATGTGACTTGCAGGGGTAGTTGGTTCGAGTCCGGAAAGGTTTCGGAATATATTGAGATACTTAGTCTCCAGGTTGAAAGCTTAAGTTAAAATTATTGACCGGATGTTGACATTTATGTAAACGACTCCGAAATAGAGTTTTGATGGTTCCATTAGCTCGGTTGGGTAATTGTGAAGTTAGAAGTGTGTCAGGATTGTGATTTGGAGGTCCGTAGTTGAATTAGTCTTGAAATGGCTAAAGTTGGAAATTTGGAAGTTTGACCGAGAGTGGACCTTGTGGTTACGACCGAGAGTGGACCTTGTAGTTACCCGGCTCGGATTGGGGTTCCCGGACTTGTGTGCAAAATTTGAGGTCAATCGGGCGTGATTTGATAGGTTTCAGCATCGTTTGTAGAAGTTGGAATTCCTTAGTTTCAATAGGCTTGAAATGAGGTGTCATTTAAGGACTTGTTTGTATATTTGGTTGAGGCCGCGGGGGCCTCGGGTAGAGTTCGGGTGATTTTCGGTTCAACTTTGGAGTTAAAAGGGGCATCATGAGCGCAGAAGCAGAGCTGGCTAGTGGGGGAGCTTGCGCAGGTGCGATGGAAATTCCGCACCTGCCATTGTGCCACTGCGGAGGCAGGACCATAGAAGCGAAGGGATCCTTGGGGCATGTCCGTAGAAGCGGAGGATTTTCCGCAAAAGCTGAACCGCAGGTGCGGTTAAGTGATCTGCTGGAGCGAAAAGACTAGGCAGTGTATTAAACACGAGGGTTTCGAGATTTTCTTCATATTTGAACATTCCAAGCTCGGGATTAGGCGATTTTGAGAGGGATTTCGAAGGGATTCTTGAGGTAAGTAACATGTGGTTTAATTTGCTCAATAATTATGTTTCCCCATTGATTTTCTTACCTAAATTGGGTGATTTAAAGGTATAATTTGGGAGTTTGAGGCTAGGGATTTGGAGAGTTTAAATTGGGGATTTGGGTGTCGATTTGGTGTTGGATTTTGGTAAATTGTTTATGGTTGGACTTTTATTGGATTCCGAGACGTGGGCCGGGGGGCTGACTTTTGAGTGGACTTTTTGACTTTTGCATACTAATTTCATATGGAATTGATTCCTTTAGTTCGTGTTGATTGTATCAAACTATTTGTGGCTAGATTCGAGGCATTTGGAGGCTGTTTCGCGAGGCAAGGGCTTGGAGTAGAGTGTCGCACAGTTTGAGGTAAGTAACACTTTTAAGCTTGGTTCTGAGGGTGTGAAACCCCGAATTGCATGTTATTATTTGTGTTAAGGTGACGCATGTGCTAAGTGACGGGCATGTAGGCGTGCACCACAAGAATTGTGAATAGATCGATTTCATAATATGAATAGTTGTTAAATCTTGTTGTTACCCGTATTTTCACCATGTTTTAGATCTATTGAGCTGTCAGTTATATTAGAAACCCTGCTTATGCTATATGATCGTACTATTGGGACCCACATTGGTCGTTCTTTGCTGAAGAACTAATTTCTTAATCTGTCAATTTGTACTCACTCACAGTTATTACTTGCATATTATGTCTCAGTCTCTGTTGTCTTTATATATTATATCATATCATCATTTGTGGGCCGATTATCATGATTCTGGTAAGCCTGAGAGACTGGAGAGGTTATTGACTGAGTGGGGATGAGGGCCTATTATGAGTGATATTTATGGGATCGGGTTGCACGTCGCAGCAGGCGTTTTTGATTGATGTCAGGATTTGGCTTATTATAGCGCTTGGGCTGGATCGGCCCCTCCGGATTTTGCACACCCATAGTGGGCGCAATGTTAGCAGTTATGACATTTGGGCTGGATCTGCCCTGTGTATTTGCATTTTGGCTGGATCTGCGCTGTTTTTGTATGCATGTGGGTTGAATCTGCCCTGGGATGGGTCTGACCTGTTATGTGTTAAGTGTTGTTGTGAAATCTGAAGCATGTATAAGTTCTTGTTGAAAGCATGTCTAAAATTCTTGTACCATCATTTGTAGAATATAAATTTCTAAGATATCATTGTCATATTTTCTGTAACTTTCCGTACTGTTAAATCTTGAAAGGTGGACCGTAATAATTGGATTTGTCACCACTTTCAGTCCAAAGGTTAGATTTGTTACTTATTGTGTTGGTTATACTCACGCTACACCCTGCACCTCGTGTGCAGATCCAGGTGCTTACGGTCACGGCGGCTGTTGACTTGCAGAATCCAGACCTTCGGAGATCACCGAGGTAGTTGCTTGGCGTTTGCAGACTTGACTCTCCTCCCTTATCTTTCAATTTATTTAATTAGTATTACTTTTTAGATAGTGTACCAAACTTTGTCTTTTTCGTAAATGCTCATGTGCTCAGTAACACCCCGATTTTGGGAAGATCCTATATATTGAGTTATGATTTTGCTATCCTGTTTTAAGAGATTTTTTCTTTATTTAAACTATTTCAGTATCTTTCAATGATTTAAAGTGTTGGAAATGTTTGAATAGCCAGCTTGCCTAGTACCACGATAGGCACCATCACGATGCGTTGGTTTGGGTCGTGACAAGTTGGTATCAGAGCCTAGGTTACATTAGTCTCACGAGTTTACATTTCCATCTTGAACATCCTCTCATTTGGATTCAAAGAGTTTTGTCTTTTCCCCAATTTCCATTGGTGTCTTGGTGAAGATAATTTAGAAAACTTGATAGGCGCTCGCATCATAAAAGTTGATTGACGATCTAAATTTTTAGCTTATTAGATTGGGTATCAAGTTTTCCCAGGCGGGCGCCTATCTATTTTTCTACCTAAACTTTCAAACAATTAGAAATATTTTTTGGCGGGCACCTATATGTTTTCTATAATGACCCGACTGGTCGTTTAGAATATTAGCACTCCGTTCAGTGGTATAAGGTCTTGAGCAGCTCTGTATTATGTGTTATGACATGCGTGCATAGTGGAGTTCGGATTTCGGATGATTCGGGATTGATTTGAAAGAAGGATTCGTGTTTTTAAAGCTTAAATGAAAAGAGTTGACTGGAGTTTGACCTTTGAGCAAACGACTCTTGAATGGAAGTTTTATTACTTCAATAGCTACGTATGGTGGTTTCGGACTTAGGCGTGTGTCCGGATTTGAATTTGGATGTCCGTAGGACAATGCGGCACATTTTGGCGAAAGTTGGAAAAGTTGAAGTTTGGAAGGTTAAGAAGTTTGACCAAGAGTTGACTTTGGTGATATCGGGGTCAGGTTTCGATCCCGGGAGTTGGATTAGCTCTGTTATGTCATTTGGGACTTGCATGCAAAATTTGACGTCATTCCGGATTGATTTAACATGTTTCGGTACGAGTTTTGGAAGTTATAAAATTTGACAGTTCATAAGTTCGATTCATGGTATATTATGAGTAGGTCCATGTTATGTTACGGGACATATTGGTATATTCGGACGAGATCCCGAGTGGCTCGGATGAGTTTCGGACAGGGTTCAGATGATTTGGCACCTTGTTGGAGCTGCTGGAATTTCTGGTTTTTGGTTCCTTCACACCTGCGCATTTAGGACCGCAGGTGCGTGCTCGCTGAAGCGGATGAGAAGGCATAGGAGCGGGCCTGGGCGAGCTGAACGTGTGCTCGCACGAGCAGGATCTAGCAGCGCACCTGCGCGTGCGCTGAAGTGAAACCACTGTCGCAGGTGCGATTGGACTGTTGGCCAGTGTACTCCGCAGAAGCGACGTATGTGTCGCAAAAGTGACTCCACGGGTACGATGAGTATCTCACAGAAGCGGAACTGGGCAGTGCATTTAGGGGTGAAAATTGGCCATTCTCTTCATTTCCTTTTGAGGTTGAGAGCCTCGGTTTTGGGCAATGTTTGAGGAGTTCTTCACGACTTTGACTTGGGTAAGTATTATATATCCGGAAGTGATTATATTTCATGATTCTATGGTTATATTCATCGTTTATTTTTAATTTAATGGAATAAATTGAGGAAAAGTTTTGAAATCTTCCGAAAATATAAAAAGAAGATTTGGAGGTCGAATTGTTGTCGGAATTTGTTAATTTTGGTATAGTTGAACTCGTATCGAAATGGGTGTTCAGGTTTTGTGAATTTTATTAGGTTCCGAGGTACGAGCCCGGGGTTCGACTTTTGGGTTGACTTTTAGTTCTTGTTAAAGATTGAAGCTTTATTATCCGAAATTATCTTCTATGAGTTTAATTTATGAATTGAAGTTATTTTGACTAGATTTGATCCATCCGGAGGTTGTTTCACTCGAGAAGGTCATTTTAGATTAACGGTCTAACTTCTTTGAGGTAAGTATCTTGCCTAACTTTGTGTGGGAGAACTACCCCTTAAGATTCGAGTCTTTTGTGCTAATTGTGTCATGTGAAGGCCGAGTACGCGAGGTGACGAGTACGTGCTCAAACTTATTTGTGGAAATTTGATCGTCTAGTGATCTTAGGTTCTCATGTCTATTAAATATGAAGTTGTTATGTCATATTAAATTTCTCACTTACTAAATTCACCCTTATGTGCCTTAATTGGAATTAATTGCTTCATGTTCTACCCTTATTGCCGATTAAACTCTTATGTGCCTTAACTGAAGTTGTTGCATCTTTTATCGTCATGCTATCTTTCCGTAATTGCTTAACCTCAATTGAAATCATTGTTATTTTTCTGTAATTTCTTAAACCTTAATTTAAATCATTATTGTCTCTCCCGTAATTGCTTAGCCTTAATGGAAGTTTGTTACCCCTTTCATTGTTGATGTATTCTTATTTGGGGTCATTGATTCATGCTATTTCCCTTGTTGTCGAATTGCACTTTCGTGGAATCATTGTTACACATTACCTCTCCCTTGTTGAACTATTCTTGTTGAGACTATTATTTCCCTATTGTGTCTTTCTATGTGAGTTCATTCTTCCATTTCATTGTGTTATGAAGTTCTTGTACTGATTTATATGTCGTATTCTTGTGTTATTGTTGTTGTTGTTGTTGTTGTTATTGTTGTTTTTGTTATCGTGCGGTTGTTATTATGTTGCACGCGGTTTCTGTCATATTGTTGTTATTGATATGCATGCGGTAATATAAAGTCTGGGTATTGAAATGCATGTGGTGAGATAAGGTGGGCTTGAAACGCGTGGCTAGTAGGGAAACTACTAGAAGCCATGCAGTGTGATAAGGTGGGCTAAAACACGGGATGTTATTTCGGGAAAATGATTTTCAAAAACTAAATATAAAGGCTCTCGCGGTGATATAAGGAAAGTTGTGATTCATTTACGATTTGAGACTATGATGCGGTACATCGGGAGTGCTCTTGTTGTCATTTTCCTTTTTTTGTGCACTTGTCTTTGATTGTTGTTTTTCTTAACATAATATTAATTGTTTCCTCCGTGTTGCACTATTTTCTCAGCTCTGTGTAGCTAATCTTGTTGTGTTGGTCGCTGCTTCAGACTTCATTGCTGCTTCTATTACACCATACATTTTGTGGCGATCGTTGCTTATGTGCCATTCATTGACTCTACTCTTATTTGTTGACTGGAATTATGGTAGAACACTTGCACAAGCATACACGTAGCTAAATCACCCATATCGATTTTAAAAGGTGAATCCTGACGACATTAACCATTATACGTACTCCTGTCATCTTGCCTTCTGTGTGAGGATTGTTCTATTGGCACGTGAGTCGGTCGTGCGATTATGAGTTGTAATGTGGGCATAAGATGCCAAGAGATTAGGGTTCGTGAATTGGGACCCGTGAGCTGTGATTATGAGGTTTGGTACCTCGTGGAAATGCTTGAACAGATTTGGTGTGAAAGCGGTTGTTCTCACTGAGTTGTTGCTGGTTTTCCCTTTATTTGGTTTCCCCGGACTTAGACTGTGATTAGTTATTTTACAATATTATTACCTGACTGCTTCCTGCTGAATATTGTTGTTACTGGTGTATCATTGCAAGTATTGTCTTGTATTCCTTATCCTGCTTAGTTTTATATTAATATTATTTCTCTGTTAGTTCTTCTACACACTTATTCAGGTTGTTTAGTCTGGTAGGTGTCTTGACTGTCCCTCGTCACTACTTCAACGAGGTCAGTTTTGATACTTACTGGGTACCGTTGTGGTGTACTCAGACTACGCTTCTGCATATTTTTGTGCAGATCCAGGTGCCACGGTTATTGTTGATTATTAGCTAGCTGGTCGAGCTGTGGAGACTCAAGGTAAACCTGTCGTTGCGTTCGTAGGCCTCAGAGTCACCTTCTGATTTTGTTTTTGTACTGTTTGATTTCCATTCCAAACAGTTGTACTTAAGGATTCTCTTAGCGAACTCAATAGAGCTTATGACTTGTACTACCCGTTTTGGGAATTGTGATTGTGTATAAGATTTTTATATCATATCCTTCGTTTGATGGTTGATTTCTTCTAGTAATTCAGTAAGTGTTAGGCTTACCTAGTCTTAGAGATTAGGTGTCGCCACGACATCCTACGGAAGAAACTGGAGTCGTGATATTTTCAAATCGGGTCGGGTTTTACAAAATTATTATTGTTTTGGATTGGTGTAGTTGCAAAAGATTAGAAATATTCTTTTGAGTTTATGACACAATTTTGATGGACTTTAGTGAAGATTAATTGATTTTGGTGGAATTACTTATTAAAATCTTAAGAGGTAGACAAAACACATACAACAACATAATTACATGCAAGTGGTATAGTTGTATGTTTTATTGGATATGTATACAACAAAACTTTTATATGCAAATTGTATATAAGTTGTATGTTTTGACCGGATTATATACAATAAAATTTCTCGGCACACGTATGTAAATTGTTCGACAATCGTACTTATAGGGAAACAATCCTTATAATAAATTGATCTTAATGTTTAGGTTTAAAATTATTGTTATAATCCTAAATATTAGAAAAATAAATTAATGATAATCTTGTGCAATGTGAAATCTATTTTTAAAGATAAATGTATAAGTAATATTAAAGTATGCGTGAAAAGTTACACAAAATTTGAAAGAAAAAATACAAATTCAAATTGATGAGTAGTGAGCATATCGACCTATATTTACTATCATCACAAAGCATATAGGTGCTCAATATTGCTTTCGAATGATGTGAAAGATGAGTATAACATTGATGAATAGCCAAAACCAATGCATTTTAATTTAATTAAACAGAATATCTCTTCCTCTATGGATCCAACAGTCTTTAGCACATAATTTGATACTTACAATTTCAAAATTCATGGGAACACTTCTGGTAATTCTTCTTTTCAAACCTATGAAAGAAATCATTTTGCTTTAGCAATTGGACAACATAAGATAAATATAACGATCAGGCCAGTCGTTTTGAGAGTATTAGCCCTGATCCTCTATTTATTATCCCCTCTATTTCATTTTATGGTTACTTGGCTTGCTGGGGTACTCGGTGTCGGGTTCGGGAGAGTTTTGGAGCGGAATGGGACACATAATCCCTAAGTTTGAAGTTTGAGTTGTAAGAATTGACTGTAGTTTAATTTGTGTAAAGACGACTCCGAAATAGAGTTTCAACCGTCCCAATAGCTTTGTAGGGTAATTTTGGTGTTAGGACCGTGTCCGGATGTTGATTTGGAGGTCCGTTGGTCATTTCGGCGTCACTTGGCAAAAGTTGAAAAATTAGAAGATTTTTGGGAAGTATGAGCGGGAGTGGATTTTTTTATATCAGGGTCGGATTCCGATTCCGGAAGTTGGAGTAGGTCCATAATATCAATTATGACTTTTGTGCAAAATTTGAGGTCAATCGGACGTGATTTAATAGGTTTCGGCACCTGATCTAGAAGTTAGAAGTTCAAAAGTTCTTTAGGCTTGAATCGATACGCAGTTCATATTTTTATCGTTGCTTGATATGGTTTTTGGCCTCTAGTAGGTCCGTTATGTGTTTTATGACTTGCTGGTATATTCGGACGGGGCCCTGAGGGTCCCGAGTGTGAATTGGATGGGAATCGGATCATTTGTGGACTTGTTGGATTGCTGAAGGTGCCAAGCTTCTGGTATTTTCGCACCTGCGGAGGAAATGGTCGTAGGCGCGGGCTCGCAAAAGTGAGAACTTGGTCGCATATGTGGAACTGGGCATGCCCAGCTAGGGGCGCACGAGCAGAAAAAGTTCCACAGAAGCAGCGTCGCTTCTACTGTGTTGAAGAACGTAGGTGCGACAGTGTTCCGCAGGTGTGTCGCTTCGACCTCAGGTGCGCATGCGCAAATGCGAGCCACTTTCCACAGAAGTGGATTCTTTAGACTTAAGTGAAGTCCGCACCTGCGATAGTTTTCTGCAGGTGCGGAGCCGAAGATGCGGCAGCAAGGTCGCATGTGCGGTTTCACTGGGCAGAAAAGGATAAGTTCGAGGGTTTGATTTCATTATCCATTTTTAGACATGGAGAGCTCGGATAGAGGTGAAATTTTGAGATATTTTCATAGGAAATAATTGGGTAAGGATTCTTGACTCATTTTTTATTATATTTCACTAATCTATCATTAATTTCTTCATTTAATTAAGGATTTGGGTTGAGAAATTGGGGGGTAAAGGTGTAAAGTTCTTAAACTGAATTTTATAGTTTTGATCGAGGTTTTGATATCGGATTTGAGTAATTTTGGTATGGTTGGACTCGTGGTTGAATGGGTATTTGAATTTTATAATTTTGGTTGGGTTTCGAGATGTGGGCCCGGGTCGACTTTTTGGAACAAGTTTTCAATTCTTTGCTAAAATCGTAGTTTCATTATTTAAATTAATTTTTTATAATTATATTTATAGTATGTAATTATTTTGGCTAGATTCGAGCTGATCGTAGTTGGAAAGTCGAGGAAAAGACATTCTTATTAATTGATTGAGCGAGATTTGAGATAAGTGACTTGTCTAACTTTGTGTGGGGGAAATTTTCCTTAGGATTTGATACTATTATGGTAAATTGCAATACGTGAATGCCGTGTATGCGAGGTGACGAGTGCGTATTCAGGCTAAATTTTAAAAAATCCGGGTTTTGCTAAGTAGTTCCTTTTTATTCTCATAATTTAGTTATTCTAGCACGTGTAGTCATCATGTTTAGCCTAGTGGCACATGTCTACGTGTCTTATCTCTTATTTGCAATTTGTAAAACATGCTTAGCTGGATTACATGCTTTCTTTGATTTCGTATTCATTCTTTAACTGTAGGATTCCTTGCTGTAATTTTATTGTTCCATTTGTTATGTGTTATTTTCGTGATTTTTGTTGAGGTAACTAATTGGTTGTGGCATAAGGTTTCTTTCGTGCGGAGTGTTATTGTGGCACGAGGTTTCTAACGTGCGGAGTGTTATTGTGGTACAAGGTTTCTGTCGTGCGGTGTATGATTGTGGCACAAGGTTTATGCCGTGCGATGTATGATTGTGGCACGAGGTTTCTGCCGTGCGGTTATCATTATTTGCACGAGGTTTATGTAGTTGTGAGATATTTCCTTTTTGTGAGTACGAGGCGGTACCTCGGGAGTGGCCCTGCTGTTTACCTCTATTTGCTGTATTGTTGTTGTTGTTGTTTTCTTAAATTGTAATTACCTTGTTTTCCTTACGTTTTGTAGTTGTCCTCTTGAATCATGTGTTGTTATCTTCTATAAATTCGCATTGTTCACTTCTCAGTCATTTTATTATGTTATTATATCTTATGCCTTGTTTCTTATTATTTCCAGTAGGGCCCTGACCTGACCTCGTCTATACTCTACTGAGGTTAGGCTTGACACTTAATGGATACCGTTGTGGTGTACTCATACTACTCTTCTGCACATCTTTTTGTGCAGATCTAGGTTCTTCCTACCATACTAGGTATCAGTGAGCTAGCCCGTGCGTGGAGACTTCAAGGTATATCTGGCAGCGTCCACAGACCTCGGAGTCCCCCTCTATCTTTATTATGTTGCTTTCTTTATTTTCATTAGACTATGATGTATAGAGATACTTAGAATTTCTCTTCAGAGCTTGTAACTTACTTCTATCGGGTTTTTGGAGTTGGAACAATTTTGAATCGCATTTTTTATTCATTACAGATGATGAGGTTAAGTTTCAGCTTTATATTCAGTTATTCCGCAAAATTGTTAGGCTTACCTAGTCTTAGAGACTAGGTGTCATCACGATATCCTACTGAGGGAAATTGGGGACGTGACAACTTGGTATCAGAGCTCTAGTTTCATAGGTGTTATGAGTCACAAGCAGGTTTGGTAGAGTCTCACGGATCGGTATGGAGACGTCTGTACTTATCTTCGGGAGGCTATGGAACTGTTAGGAAAAGCTTCACTTCTTTGATTACTTATCGTGCGAGATTTTGGATTTCGAACTCTAAATTTCTGTTTTTCTATTCTCTCACAGATAGTGAGGACACGTACAGCTGGATCAGATAACCAGACACATGTGCCCCCTGCTTAAGCTGCGAGAGGCCGGGGCCCGGGTAGAGGCCGAGGATGTCCATGTGGTGCAGCCAAAGCACCCGCACGAGCTGCTGCAGAGGAGCCACCAGTATCTCTAGTTGGAGGGCAAGCACCTAAGATGCCTGTTACTGCACCAGCCTTCTAGGAGACTCTCGCCCAGTTTCTGAGCATGTTCAGCACCTTGGCTCAGGCGGGGTTGATAACACTTGCTCCTGCCACATCTCAGGATAGAGGAGGAGCAAAGACTCCCGCCTCCCGTACCCCAGAGCAGCGGGTCCAAGTCGACCAGGTTCCAGAGGTCATACCAATGCAGCCGGTAGCCCCAATTCAGCCCGTGGTTAGGGCAATAGTTTCTGAGGAGAAGCATCTCAGGCTCGAGAGGTACAAAAAGTAATACCCTCCTACTTTCAGTTGCTTAGCGTCAGAGGATGCCTAGGGTTTTCTTGAGGAGTGCCATCGTATCCTCCGTACTATGGGTGTTGCGGAGTCTAGTGGGATTTCTTTCACTACGTTCCAGATTAGAGGAGCGGCCTATCAGTGGTGGCAGGCATATGAGTTAGGTAGTCCGGCCAAAGCAGCTTCACTCAGTTGGACTTACTTCTCAGATATGTTCTTGAGTGAGTATGTCCCCAGTGTCTCAGAGATGCATGGCGTGCATGGTTTAAGCAGTTGCGCCAGGGTTCTATAACCGTGTCAGTGTATGCGGTCCGGTTCAGTGATTTAGCCAGGCATGCACCAGCCTTGGTTGCTACTGTTCGGGAGCGGGTTCGTCGATTTCTTGATGGGCTCAACCCTAGTATCAAATTTAGCATGGCCAGAGAGTTGGAGATGGACATCACATACCAGCAGGTGGTAGGGATCGCTAGGAGATTGGAGATTATGTTGACTCGGGAGAGAGAGGAGAGGGAGGTCACGAGGTCTCGAGAGTCTGGCATATATAGTGGTACTCGTACCCCAACTGCATCTCGTTAAGGTAGGGGCTATGTGGGTCACCCTGTTTATTCAGCACTTCCAGCCGCCAGCAGTACTCCGGCCACTCCTAAGCCCTATGCTCCCTATTATGCACCGCCATTGTCTAGTGTACCTCCTGCACGGGGTGCTTTCAGCGGTCGGTCCAGCCGATCAGGCCCGAGCCAATCGCAGCAGCCACGTCCTTCGAGAGCTTATTCTGAGTGTGGTGACACTCATCATATGGTGAGGGATTGCCCTAGAATCAAGAGGCGTGCACCTCTACATGCCACTCAGGCACCGCATGCTCCACCAGGTCCTCAGGCTATGATTATAACACCAGCTACCACTCCACCTGCTCAACCAGCTCGAGGTGGAGGTCGGGCGGGTAGAGGTCGCCCTAGAGGGGGAGGCCAGGCCAAATATTATGCCCTTCCTGCTAGGACGGAGGTAGTTGCATCTGACTCTGTCATCACAGGTATTGTTTCGGTCTGTCACAGAGATGCACCAGTCTTAATTGATCGAGGCTCCACTTATTCCTATGTGAAATCTTATTTTGCTCTATATTTGGGTGTATCCCGTGATTCTTTGAGTTCTCCTGTCTATGTGTCTACACCAGTGGGAGATTCTATTATTGTTGAACGTGTGTATCAGTCGTGTTTGGTTATTCTTAGTAGTTTTGAGACAAGGGCCAATTTATTATTGCTTAGTATGGTGGATTTTGATGTTATTTTGGGCATGGACTGGTTGTCGCCCTATCACGCTATTCTTGATTGTCATGCCAAGACGGTGACATTGGCTATGCTAGGTCTACCACGGCTAGAGTGGAGAGGTACCTTAGATTATGTTCCTAGCAGGGTTGTCTCATTTCTAAAGGCTCAGGATGGTTGAGAAGGGGTGTAATTATATCTGGCATATGTGAGAGATGTTAATGCTGACACTCCTACCGTCGAGTTAGTTTCGGTACTGAGGGATTTTTCAGATGTATTTCCGGCGGATCTTCTAGGCATGTCGCCCGCCAGAGATATCGACTTTGGCATTGATTTGTTACTGGGAACTCAGCCCATTTCTATTCCACCCCTTCGTATGGCCCCAACAAAGTTGAAAGAGTTAAAGGAACAATTGCAGGAGTTGCTTGACAAGGGGTTCATTAGGCCTAGTGTGTCGCCTTGGGGTGCTCCAGTGTTGGTTTTAAAGAATAAGGATGGTTCTATGCGGATGTGCATTGATTATCACCAGTTGAATAAGGTTACAGTGAAGAACATGTATCCATTACACGTATTGATGACCTATTGGATCAGCTTCAGGGTGCCAGAGTGCTCTCTAAAATCGACTTGCGTTCAGGCTATCATCAGTTGAAGATTCGGGAGCCAGATATCCCGAAGACTACTTTCAGGACTCGGTATGGTCATTACGAGTTTCTTGTGATGTCTTTTGGGCTGACCAATGCCCCAGCAGCATTCATGCACTTGATGAACAATGTATTTCAGCCATATCTTGACTCATTCATCATTCTGTTTATTGACGACATTCTGGTGTACTCCCGGAGCCGGGAGGATCATGAGCATCACCTGAGGACTGTTCTTCAGACCATGAGTGAAAAGAAGTTATATGCAAATATTTTGAAGTGTGAATTCTGGCTAGATTCAGTGTCATTCTTGGGTCATGTAGTATCGAGTGTGGGGATCAAGGTAGATCCGAAGAAGATTGAGGCAGTTCAGTGTTAGCCCAGACCATCCTCGTCTACGGAGATCCAGAGTTTTCTTGGCTTGGCGGGGTATTATCGTCGATTTGTTGAGGGTTTCTCGTCTATTGCAACACCTATGACCAGATTGACCCAGAAGGGTTCTCTGTTCAGGTGGACCGAGGAGTGTGAGGAGAGCTTTCAAAAGCTCAAGACTGCCTTGACGACGTCCTCAATGTTGGTATTGCCTACTGGTTTGGGGTCCTATACGGTATACTATGATACGTCGCGTAATGGTCCCGGTGCGGTGTTGATGCAGGACGGTAGGGTGATTTCCTATGCATCTAGACAACTGAAGGTGCATGAGAAGAACTATCATGTCCACGACCTCGGGTAAGCAGTTATTGTTCATGCCTTGAAGATTTGGCGGTACTACTTGTATGGTGTCCCTTGTGATGTTTACACCGATCACCGGAGTCTACAACATCTGTTTAAATGGAAGGATCTTAACTTGTGACAACGTAGATGGTTGGAGCTGATTAAGGATTATAACATCACCATTCTTTATTATCCCGGTAAGTCCAATATGGTGGCCCATACCATGAGACGCAAGGCGGAGAGTTTGGGCAGTTTAGCATATTTACTTGTATTAAAGATGCCTTTGGCCTTGGATGTTCAGGCCTTGACCAACCAGTTTATTAGATTGGATGTTTCTAAGCCGAGTCGGGTTTTGGCTTGTATGGTTTCTCAGTCTTCTCTTTATGATCGTATTAGATAACGTCAGTATGATGACCCCATCTTCTTGTACTTAAGGACACGGTTCAGCACGAAGATTCCAAGGAGGCCACTATTGGAGATGATGGTGTATTATGGACGCAGGGCAGGCTATGTGTGCCCAATGTAGATGGTTTGCGTGAGTTGATTCTCCAAGAGGCTCACCGTTCGCGGTACTCCATTCATCTAGGTGCCGCGAAGATGTATCAGGACCTGAGGCAGCATTATTGGTGGAGGAGAATGAAGAAGGACATAGTAGAGTATATAGCTCGGTGCCAAAATTGTCAGAAGGTGAAGTTTGAGCATCAGCGGCCAGGTGGATTGCTTTAGAAGCTAGATATTCCTGAGTGGAAATGGGAGCGGATCACTATCCATTTTGTTGTTGGGCTCCCACGGACTCAGAGGATGTTTGATGCAGTTTGGGTGATTGTGGATAGATTGACCAAGTCAGCTCATTTCATTCATATGGTTACTACTTACGCTTCGGAGAATCTGGTTCAGTTTTACATTCGCGAGATTGTCAGGCTTCATGGCATGCCGGTATCTATCATCTCTAACCGGGGTACGCAGTTTACATCACGGTTCTGGAGAGCCGTACAACATGAGTTGGGTACTCGGGTGGAGTTGAGTACAATATTTCATCCTCAGACGGACGGACAGTCCGAGC
>AWOL01S0007240.1:118216-133623 GCA_000715115.1 Nicotiana otophora
TCTCTCTCTCTCTCTCTCTCTCTCTCTCTATATATATATATATATATATATATATATATATATATATATATATATTTCTACTATTTAGAAATGGGAGTTTGAAAGGACGAACACGTGCTTATGTAGCTGTACAAGAAGAAATTGGAGTTGTACTGTCGAAATTGTGATTTCTTATAGGGTCCCTATATTGGTAAGTTCATTCTCATTCCTACACGTATTGTGTTCCCATAAACACGTGTATTGCATCTCATATACACGTGTACTGCTTTGTCTAATTCTTTACCATACCACTTAGAACGTCTTGGTCACGACTCGAAATTCCCAAGTTTGGGATTGTGATTGCGTCTAACATTTCACTTGCTAGGCAAGCCAAAGTTAGAATAATATTAATTATTTTTAAATAATTTTAAATTAATTAATAACAAATAAACAAATGCAAAAATAAAGTCTGAAATAGAATGAATAATCCTTAATAATAGCGATGTCTAAATACCATCCCCAGAACTGGTGTCACAAGTGCATGAGTTACTAGAATAATACAAATAAAGGTCTGAATGAAAATGAAGTTGTCTGAAAGAAATACACAGCTACGATAAAGTGGAAGGGGACTTCAGAACTGCGAACGCGATGCAGTCATACCTCAAGTCTCCTACGAATAGTTGAATCCGAGCAAATCTATTATACGCCACTAGGACTAACTCCGGTATCTGCACAAGAAGTGCAGAGTGTAGTATGAGTATAACCGACCCCATGTACTGTGTAAGTGACGAGCCTAACCTCGACGAAGTAGTGACGAGGCTAAGGCAGGTCGCTTACATTAACTTATACGCATTAATAATAATAATAACAGGAATAGAAGTAAGACCGGTAAATCATATCAAAAATTGAAGTCAATTCAACACTCATAATCCCTCAATTTATTTTGTTGCGGCGTGCAACCCGCTCCAACAATATAAACTTAAAATAAAATTCGTTGCGGCGTGCAACCCGACCCAACAATATAATCTCTCAATTAAATTCTGTTGCGGCGTGCAACCCACTCCAACAATATAAACTTAAAATAAATTCGTTACGGCGTGCAACCCGCTCCAGCAATATAATTAAACAACTCTTAAATGTAAAAATACTCCAATAAATATCACATTTAATAAGAAATTATTAGGCAACAAAGTATACAATTATTATGACTGATTTAGGAAATAAGTAATGAAGTAGCAATTAATTATGAAAAACAGGGAGAAAATAGGCAATTTAATATATAATATGCTAAATGTCAAGTAGCAATTACGACACATAATTCAAATAAGCATGTAGTAATTATAGCATGGATTTAAGACATAATAATGAACAAGGAATTTGAGAGAAATAATTAATGTAATAATTAATTGATGATTTAAAATAATTTATGATTTTTAGATAATTATGCAAACAACAAATTTCACGACATATAGGCACTCGTCACCTCGCCTATACGTCATTACACATGAAATTCACATAATAAATAATTTAAGGGTTCTATTCTCTCAAGTCAAGGTTAACCACGATACTTACCTCGCTTTGCAACCAAATTCAAGATTCCAATAAACCATTGCCTTGCCAATTAGTGTCTGAAAGCTTCAAATTTAGTCACAAACAATTAAATATACTCAACACGAATCGTAGGAATTAATTCCATATGAAATTACTAATTTTTCGGATTAAAATCTAAAATTTATTTTAAAACTCGACAGTAGGACCCACGTCTCGAATCCCAAAAAAACTTACGAAATTCGAACACCCGTTCCGATACGAGTTCAACCTTACAAAAATTATCGAATTCCGACATCGGATTGACCTTCATATCTTCATTTTATATTTTTGGTAGATTTTATAAAAAATTTAATTTTCTTCCATCTAAATCCGAAATAAATGAATATAAGCATGGATTTATGAAATATAATCACTTTCGGGTATAGAACACTTGCCCAAGTCGAAGTCGTCAAAGACCCCTTTGGAGTCGCCCAAATCCGAGACTCAAAACTCAAAAATGAGTAAAAATGGTTAACACCCGATTTTTATGTGTTCTGTCCAGCATTTTCGCATATGCGGACAAATTTACGCATTTGCTATGCAAGGCTCGCATTTGCGGAAAAGGGCAGCCAAGCAGAGGACCGCATCTGCGGACCTTCACGTTGCAGGAGCGAAGGCGCATCTGCTCGAAGGGAACCGCAGAAGAGCGAAACATCGCATCTGCGATCATGGCACCGCAGAAGCGGGCATCGCACCTGCGTCCCAATTTTCGCAGAAGCGAAGCTTCTCCCCTGGCCTCAAAGTCGGAGAAGCGATCACGCACCTGCGGCCAAAGTTGCGCATGTGCGAAATACCAGAACCAGACCTACAAGTTTTTACCAAAATGGTCTGAAACACGTCTGAAACTCACCCGAGCCACTCGAGACCTCGTTCAAATATTCCAACAAGTCCCGTAACATAATACGAATTTACTCGGGGTCTCAAATCACGTCAAATAATGTCGAAATCACAATTTACACCTCGATTCAGACTTATGAATTTCAAACATTCCAATTTACAAAACTCATGCCGAAACATGTTAAATGAATCCGGAATGACTTCAAATTTGGCACACAAGTCATAAATAACATAACGGAGCTATTCAAACTTTTGGAATCTCAATCCGAGTCCGATATCAATAAAGTCAACTCCGCGGTCAAATTTTGGAAATCTTTAGCCTTTAGATTTCTAGTGTCCGTTAAATGGCGATAATTTGAGCTAGAGACTTTCGAATCCAATCCCGGACATACGCCCAAGTCCCAAATCACTATACGGACCTACCGAAACTCAAAATACTGATCCAAATCCGTTTGCTCAAAATGTTGAAAAGTCAACTCAGTTGAGTTTTAAAGCTCTATTTCACATTTTAATCCATGTTTCATATATAAACTTTTTAAAAACTTATACGGGTTGCGCACGCAAGTCGAAAAATGAAGAATAGTGCTATTCGAGGTCATAGAACACAGAAATGAATATTTAAATTAAATATGATATTTTGGGTCATCACATTCTCCACCTCTAAAACAAACATTCGTCCTCGAACAAGATTAGAAAAGTACCTGAGCTGGTGAAAAGATGTGGATATCTACTCCGCATGTCCGACTCGAACTCCCAGGTAGATGTTTCTAACGTCTGACCTCTCCATTGCACTCAAATTGAAGGATAACTCTTAGATCTCAACTGTAGTACCTGCTGGGCTAGAATAGCTACCGGCTCCTCTTCATAAGTCAAATCCTTGTCGAAGTGAACTGAGCTGAAATCTAACACATGGGACGGATCACCATGATATTTTCGAAGCATGGATACATGAAACATCGGATGAACTGCTGATAAACTAGGTGGTAGTGGAAGCCTGTAGGCTACTTCACCCACCCTTTCAAGAATTTAAAAGGGTCTGATATACCTAGGGCTCAACTTTCCCTTCTTTCCAAATCTCATTACACCTTTCATAGGTGAAACCCGGTGAAATACTCTTTCTCCAACCATGACTGCAATATCACGAACTTTACGGTCGGCATAACTCTTTTGCCTAGATTGAGCTGTGCAAAGTCGATCCTGAATAATCTTGACCTTATCCAAGGCATCCTGTACCAAATTGGTACCCAACAACCGAGCCTCTCGCGGTTCAAACCAGCCAACGGGGGAACAACATCGCCTCCCGTATAATGCTTCATATGGAACCATCTGAATGCTCGACAGGTAGCTGTTATTATAGGCAAACTCTGCAAGTGGAAAAAACTAATCCCAAGAACCTCCAAAGTCTATAACACAAGCGCGAAGCATATCTTCCAATATCTAAATAGTGCGTTCTGACTGTCTATCTGCCTGTGGATGAAATATTGTACTCAATACAACCTGCGTGCCTAACTCACGCTGTACAGACCTCCAGAAGTGCGAGGTGAACTGTGTACCTCGATCAGAAATGATAGACACGGGCACACCGTGAAAGCGGACAATCTTGCGGATGTAAATCTCAGCTAACCACTCTGAAGAATAGGTAATTGCCATTGGAATGAAATGTGCTGACTTGATCAACCTGTCCACAATGACCCATATTGCATCGAACTTCCTTTGAGTTCGTGGGAGCCCAACAACAAAATCCATAGTGATACACTCCCACTTCCACTCAGGAATTCTGAAGCAGACCACCAAGTCTCTGATGCTCGTACTTGACATGCTGACAGTTTAAACACGGAGCTACGTATGCAATTATATCCTTCTTCATTTTCCTCCACCAATAATGTTGCCGCAAATCTTGATACATTTTGGCGGTACTGGGATGAATAGAATACCGAAGACTGTAGGCCTCCTCAAGAATCAATTCACGAAGCCCATCCACATTAGGTACACAAATACGACCCTGCATCCGCAGAACTCCATTTTCTCCCACAGTAATTTGTTTGGAACCACCGTGATGCACCGTGTCCTTGAGGACAAGCAAATGAGGATCATCATATTGTCGCTCTCAGATGCGCTCATATAAGGAAGACCAAGCGACTGTGCAAGCTAGAATTGGATTGGACTGTGAAACATTTAACCTCACGAACTGATTGGCCAAAGTCTGGATATCTGCAGCTAACGGCCTCTCACCAACCAGAATATACGCAAGGCTGCCCATACTCGCAGCCTTTCTACTCAAAGCATCGGCCACCACATTGGCCTTTCTGGGTGATACAAAATGGTGATATCATAGTCCTTCAACAGCTCCAACCATCTTCTCTGCCTCAAATTGAGATCTTTTTGTTTGAACAGATACTGTAGACTACGATGATCAGTAAATACCGAGCGCACAATTCAGACACGAGATACCGTAAAGGTAATGCCTCCAAATCTTCAGCGCATGAACAATGGCTTCCAATTCTAAGTCATGAACAGGGTAATTCTTCTCGTGAACATTGAACTTCCGCGACGCATATGCACTCACCCTGCCATCAACGCGAGATGCATCACAATACACCGTATATGATCCTGAACCTATGGGTAATACCAACACTGACATTGTAGTCAAAGCTGTCTTGAGCTTTTGGAAGCTCAACTCATATTCGTCTGTCCATCTGAATGGGGCACCCTTCTGGGTCAATTTGGTCAATAGATATGTTATAGATGAAAACCCCTCCATAAACCGGCGATAATAACCCGCCAGACCAAGGAAACTACGGATCTCTATGCTGAAGTAGGTCTAGGCCAATTCTAAACTTCCTCAATCTTCTTAGGATCCACTTTTATGCCTTCTGCCGATACAATATGCCCCCAAAAGGCAATCGAGTCTAACTAAAATTCACATTTTGAAAATTTGGCATATAACTGATTATTCTTCAAAGTCTGAAGCATAATTCGAAGATGTTGCCTCCTCTCGACTGCCGGAGTAAATCAAGATATCATTGATGAATACCACTACAAACGAATCCAAATAGGGCTTGAATACCTGGTTCATCAAATCCATAAATGTTGGTGGGGCTTTTGTCAGCCCAAATGACATCACTAGGAATTCGTAATGCCCATACCGACTCCGAAAAGTTATCTTAGGAACATCAAATACCCTAATCTTTAACAGATGGTAACTAGACCTCAAATCGATCTTTGAAAACACCTTGGCACCCTGAATCTGGTCGAATAAGTCATCAATTCTTGGCAATGGATACTTGTTCTTGATAGTGGCCTTGTTCAACTGTCGATAATCTATACACATCCGCATTGAACCATCTTTCTTCTTTATAAATAACACTAGCACATCCTAGGGCAAGACGCTAGGTCTAATGAATCCCTGGTCAAGCAAGTCTTGTAACTGCTCCTTCAATTCCTTTAGTTCCGGCGGGTCCAGATGGTATGGTGGAATAGAAATGAGCTGGGTGCCCAGAGCCAACTCAATACATAAGTCAATATCTCTGTCGGCTGGCATCCCCGGCAAATCTGCAGGAAATACATCTGGAAACTCACGGACAACTGGAACTGAGTCCATAGAAAGAACATCTGCACGGGGATCGCAAATATAAGACAAATAGGCTAGACACCCCTTCTCGACCATAGGTTGAATTCATATAAGAAATAACCCTGCTGGTAGAATGACCATGAGTTTCTTTCCAATCTAATCGAGGTAACCCCGGCATGGCTAAGGTCACTATTTTGGTGTGACAATCCAATATAGCATGATAAGGTGATAGCCAATCCATACCGAAGATGACATCAACATCTACCATATCAAGAAGTAGAAGATCCATGCTAGTTTAAAGACTCCTAATAGTAACCACACACGAATGATAGACATGATCTACAACGATAGAATCCCCTACCGGCGTGGACACGTGCACAGAAGCACTCAAAGAATCAAGAGGCACAACCAAATATGAAGCAAAGTAGGAGGACACATAGGAATAAGTAGATCCTGGATCAAATACAACTGAAGCATCTCTATGGCAAACTGGAACAATAAATATGATCACGATGTTGGATGACTCGGCCTCAGGCCTAGCAGGGAAAGCATAGAATCGGGTTGTGCCCCACCACTCGGAGCTACATCTTTGGGACGGCCTCTAACTGGATGGCCTCTACCTCTAACAACCTGACCTCCACCTCTAGATGTCTGACCCCTACCCCTAGCTGGCCGGGCGGGTGGTAGAGCAACCGGTTCCGGTATGATGGCACGAGAATCCTGCTGAGATCTGTTGCTCGACAACCTAGGGAAATACCTCCTGATGTGACCAATGTTCCCACACTCATAACACCCATCCTGTTGTTGTGGATGCTGAAGCTGAAGCTGACCCAAACAAGCCGGATAAGCATTGTAGTGACTCTGGAGCGGTGGTGCACTGATAGGAGTTAGATGTGCACTATATGTAGGCTACCCAAAGTAAGGCATAATAGGACAACGACTCCCTGAAGCACCGTGAGATGCCTGAAGTGCTGAATAAAATGGCCTGGGAGGATGACCTCTACCATAAGTACCCCTGCCTCCAGATGAGGCGCCTCTGAAATTACCGGAATGACGAGGCCTCTTATCAGACCCCTACCCTCTCTCCTGTGCAAGAACCGTCTCGATCCTCCTAGCAACATTAGCAGCCGCCTGAAAGGAAATCTCACTTCCGGTCTCCTTGTCCATCTGAAGACTGATAGGGTAAGTGAGTCCATCAATAAACCTCCTCACTCTCTCCCCTTCAGTATGAAGTAAAAAGATAGCAAGACGGGCTAGATCCACAAAATGGGTCTCGTACTGAGTAACAGTCATACTGCCATGCTGGAGACGCTTAAATTGCCTGCGGTAATCCTCTCTCAATGTGATAGGGAGGAACTTCTCTAAAAATAGTTGCTAGAACTGCTCCCAAGTCAGTGCAGGTGACCCAGCTAGTCTGGTCAACATATAATCTCTCCACCACCTCTTGGAGGAACCTGTCATCTGAAATACTGCAAAATTGACCCCATTGATCTCAACTATACCCATCTTCTGCAACACCCCAAGGCAGCGGTCAAGATAATCCTGTGGGTCCTCAGAAGGTATACCACTAAAGTGAACTGGGAAGAGCTTAGTAAACTTGTCCAACCTCAGTAAAGCCTCAGAAGACATGGTAGGCCTATCACCGGCCTGTACCGCAACAACTGGCTGAACTACCCTAACTGGCAGGGCTGCTGGAGCCTAATACTGGGGAGCCATCAGCTCCGGATCAGGAGTAGTGGGAGTCTGTGCTCCTCCCCCAGCTTGTGAGACGGCTGATGCCACTAGAAATGTACCATTCTGAGCCACTCCCTCCATAAGACTCACCAAACGGACTAGAGCGTCCTGAAGCACTGGAGTAGCTATGAATCCTTTCGCAACTTGAACTGGTCTAACCGGTACAGTCTGAACTAGAACCTCCTCCTGAAGATCCACCTTAGGTTCTACAACAGGTGCTGCTACTCGAGCTCTAGACTAGGCTCTACCTCTGGCTCTGCCTTGGCCTCTAGCGCGACCTCGGCCTCGACCTCTACCCCTGGTCATAGTTGCCACCGGGGGCTCTAGCCCTTGTCCGTCGGTAGAGGTATTACGCATTCTTGCCATCTACAAGAGAATAAGAATAGAATGGTTCAATCATCGATGAAAGAATAAAATCGCACAACAGAATAAGAAAGAAGTGATATTGTTCCTAAACTTTATAGCCTCTGAGAGATAAGTACAGACGTCTCCGTACCGATCCTTAAGACTCTACTAAGCTTGCTCGTGACTCGTGAGACCTATGTGACCTAGTGCTCTGATACCAACTTGTCATGACCCGAAACCTTTACTTTCGGGACCGTGATATCGCCTAACATTTCACTTGATAGGCAAGCCAACGTTAGAATAATATTTAGACATTTTAAAATAATTTTAAATTAATTAATTACAAAGAAACAAATGCGGAAATAAAATCTGAAATAGAGTGACTAATTCATAATAATAGAGATGTCTAAATACCATCCCCAGAACTGGTGTCACAAGTGCACGAGCTACTAGGATAATACAAATAAAGGTTCGAATGAAAATGAAGTTGTCTGAAAGAAATACACAGCTACAATAAAGTGGAAGGGGACTTCAGAACTGCGAACGCGATGCAGTCATACCTCCAATCTGCTACGAATAGCTGAATCCGAGCAAATCTATTGTACGCCGCTGGGACCAACTCCGGTATATACACAAGAAGTGCAGAGTGTAGTATGAGTACAACCGACCCCATGTACTCTGTAAGTGCCTAGCATAACCTCGACGAAGTAGTGACGAGGCTAAGGCAGGTAGCTTACATTAACATGTACGCATTAATAATAATAATAACAGGAATAGAAGTAAGACCGGTAAATCGTATCAAAAATTGAAGTCAATTCAGAAGTCATAATCCCTCAATTTATTCTGTTGTGGCGTGCAACCCGCTCCAACATTATAAACTTAAAATAAAATTCGTTGCGGCATGCAACCCAATCCAACAATATAATCTCTCAATTAAATTCCGTTGTGGCGTGCAACCCGCTCTAACAATATAAACTTAAAATAAACCTGTTGCGGCGTGCAACCCGCTCCAACAATATAACTAAACAACTCTTAAATATAAAAATACTCCAATAAATATCACATTTAATAAGAAATTATTAGACAACAAAGCATACAATTATTATGACTTATTTAGGAAACAAGTAATGATAAGTAGCAATTAATTATAGAAATTAGGGAGAAAATAGACAATTTAATATATAATATGCTAAATGTCAAGTAGCAATTATGACACATAATTCAAATAAGCATACAGTAATTATAGCATGGATTTAAGACATAATAATGAATAAGTAATTTGAGAGAAGTAATTAATGTACTAACTAATTCATGATTTAAAATAATTTATGTTTTTCAGATAATTATACAAACAATCAATTTGATGACGTATAGGCACTTGCCACCTCGCCTATACGTCATTACACGTGATATTCACTTAACAAATAATTTAAGGGTTCTATTCCCTCAAGTCAAGGTTAACCGCGACACTTACCTCGCTTTGCATCCAAATTCAAGATTCCAATAAACCTTTACCTCGCGAATTAGTGTCTGAAAGCTTTAAATCTAGTCACAAATAATTCAATATACTCAATACGAATCAAAGGAATTAATTCCATATGAAATTACTAATTTTCTGGATTAAAATCCTAAAATTATTTTAAAAATTGATAGTGGGACCCACATATTGAATCCCGAAAAAACTCACGAAATCCAAATACTCGTTTTGATACGAGTTCAACCATTTAAAAATTATTGAATTTCGACATCGTATTGACCTTCATATCTTCATTTTATATTTTTGGAAGATTTTATAACAATTCCAATTTTCTTCCATCTAATTCTGAAATAAACGATGAATATAAGCATGAATTTATGAAATATAATCACTTTCGGGTATATAATACTTACCCAAGTCGAAGACGTGAAAGACCCCTTTGGAATCGCCCAAATCCGAGACTCAAAACTCAAAAATGAGTAAAAATAGATAACATCCGATTTTTATGTGTTCTGTCCACCATTTTCGTATATGCGGATAAATTTCTGCATCTGCGGACTCGCATTTGCGAGACAAGGCTCGCATTTGTGGAACAGGGCAGCCAAGCAGAGGACCGCATCTACGGACCTTCACGTCGCAGGAGCGAAGGCGCAGATGAGCGAAAGATCGCATATGCGATCATGGCACCGCAGAAGCGGGCATCGCACCTGCGTCAGAAGCGAAGCTTCTCCCCTGGCCTCAAAGTCACCGAAGCAACACTGCTTCCGCAGAAGCGATCACGCACCTGCGGCCAAAATTGCGCAGGTGCGAAATACAAGAACCAGACCTGCAAGTTTTTACCAAAATAGTCCGAAACACGTCCGAAACTCACCCGAGCCACTCGGGGGCTCGTTCAAATATTCTAACAAGTTCCGTAATATAATACGGACTTACTCGGGGTCTCAAATCACGTCAAATAACATCGAAATCATAATTTACACCTCGATTCGGACTTATGAATTTCAAACATTTCAATTTACAAAACTCATGCCGAAACATGTTAAATGAATCCGGAATGACTTCAAATTTGGCACACAAGTCATAAATAACATAACGGAGCTATTCAAATTTTTGGAATCTCAATCCGAGTCCGATATCAATAAAGTCAACTCCGCGGTCAAACTTTGGAAATCTTTAGCCTTTAGATTTCTAGTGTCCGTTAAATGGCGATAATTTGAGCTAGAGACTTTCGAATCCAATCTCGGGCATACGCCCAAGTCCCAAATCACTATACGGACCTACCGGAACTCAAAATACTGATCCACGTCCGTTTGCTCAAAATGTTGAAAAGTCAACTAAGTTGAGTTTTAAAGCTCTATTTCACATTTTAATCCATTTTTCACATATAAACTTTCCGAAAATTTATACGGGTTGCACACGCAAGTCGAGAAATAAAGAATAGTGCTATTCGAGGTCATAGAACACATAAATGAATGTTTAAATTAAAAATTACATTTTTGGTCAACTTCTCCCATCACCTCTTCTTTTATTTTCTTTTTACTTTTTTCTTTTTCCCTTAACCAGAACCAGAAGACCAGGCCTTCCATGGCAGTCTAATCTAGCCTTCAGACCTTACTAAAACCTTATCTCCGAGTCTCACTCAGTGTATTAGCTTTCGTTCCTCTCAAGCTCTTTTATTTATAGATGTATGTGTTCTTATTTGTGGGTGGTTTTCCTCTTTCCTCTCTAATTAGGTATTTTTTATTTGATTTATCATGAGTTTCTCTACTTTAATTTTGTTTGTATTTGATTTTTCTTATCATTTCTCCATTGCAAGTTTGTCATCTCCTTACAGAAAGGACCGTGATGTTTGCTGTTCATTATTGCAAAAAATAAAAAATATCGACACAAGCTTTGTGTATTTTTTGAGCAAGTTTTGTGTATTTGGATTCAAAGGAATAATCTTTAACTGCTCCCTCCGTTTCAATTTATGTGAACCCATTTGACTGGGCACGGAGTTAAAGAAAAAGGAGGAGACTTTTAAACTTGTGGTGTAAAATGAGGCACATATATTTTATGTGGCTATAAATCACTGCATAAAAGTAAATTGTTTCTAAATAAGAAAAGAAATCATTCTTTTTGGCACAGATTAAAAAGGAAATAAGTTCACATAAATTGAACCAGATGTAATATTTCTTTTCGTATGACTTTTCAGGTTTTCATGCATGTGCCTCCAGAATGTGCAAAGGAAGAGGTCCAAAAGGCCCAACAAATTGTACGTGCAGGAAAGATTAAAAGTAGTTTTAGCTTCAAGATTGCATCTTTATAGCTCCAGATTCTTTAAATGAACATTAATTAATAAATATCATAGAGTTACAATTGATAAAGTTGTTAGATAGATAAACTGACACTCATCTACTGTCATTTTAGGTATGTCTTTACTTTTATTAATGTCTCAAGGTAAGTTCATCAGTACTTGCATTGTGTTCGTTCAATGAGAAACGTCAATTATTCCTCTCAGCCTTTTGCTTAAGTTAGTATATACATTTTGCTTTTTGTGGTGTGATCTGTCTGGATGCTGGAAAATAAGATATGTATCTATATTCAACCACTGTGCCTAATTTTTCCTTCAAATTGTAGAACTCTCTGTTTCTCCCATGTTTTTGCCCTGTTTCCACCACCACCACCATAAGTGGGGCCTGGGAGGTAGCGTGTACGCAGGTTTAACCTCTTTCTTGAAGATAGAGAGATGTTGTTTCTGATAGACCCTCGACTCAAGAAAATTAAAATTATGGCAAAGAAATTGCTTAGAAAAATGTCAAACAATGAGTATTTTTAATGCATATGAGAAGTGAGAACCCTCACCAACCATCAAATGTAAATATATGTTCTCAAAGCTCTTTTGTGTTCTCATGGTTCGAATTATAATCGTATTGGAAATTTTGGTCTTTTAAAAGGACTAAGTACTTTTCATCTTTTGATGCTAATAATGATATCTTTAGTATCATACATGTTTATCTTTTAGATCACCACTGTCACTACTAGCACTTAAGGTATGTGTCTTAAATTATGACCTATTAATCGTGCACCATTACATAATATGTCACTAAGATTTAAATTTTTGAATACTGTAATATAATTGAACATTTTCTTTTTACAGCTAATATGTAATATGGTTAGCCAGTAGGTCTTTATTTAAAAAAATTAACAATCTGTAGGCGAAATTCCAATTGGATTTAAGGGGTGTGAAAAATCTTCAAAATGGCATTGCTCATTTGGTTCTATAGTTTCATCAACTGCAGTTCATACACTAGCATTGTTAGAAAGCAAATGTATACGCATACAACATATTTCATTAGCAATATCATTTTTCATATAGTTAAAATGACGCTGGAAGTTATAGAAGAACAATTAGTTACTTTAAATAAAAATATTCAAAGATTTTGTTTCATTAGTGAATGGGATGATAAAATTATGCGCAATATCTATGTGGTTATAGTTATCACTTCTTTTTTCTCCATTTCCACTTTTCACTGAGCACACAAAAAGAAGGATCCCCTTTTTCAGGCATATCTTCTAACGACCAAGAAACTCAGGTGATTCTGTATTAAAGTATAAGTTGAACTCTGTATCAAACAATTGAAGTTGAACAACTTTACATGAAGTAAGTCAATTATAAAAGGTTAGCAGATTATAGGACATCAGCTGGGACGAGATACTATATTATAAATCTGCTTGTGGACTTTGTTAGGTAATGTTGTTTCTATTTTTGAATTTTTCTAATGTGCTTTTGAATAAAAGAATATGTATACGGTCAAAATCGTTTTCAACCTTCGTACGAATTGGTCGAAATGGTAATGCATTGGATCGAAGAGAGTCTTCGTAATATCAGGTTGAGGTCCGGAGTCGGGTCATCAAGCTTCGAGCCCTAGGGACCGATCAATATCGAGCTCGAATCCAAATCGAACTATGATGAGAAGTGAAGTTATCAGGCAGAGACCGACCAACACTGACCCCGAATCAACACAAGGCTCCGAATCAGAATCGAACTCGAGTCAAGATCCAGAGCTCGAGTCAATATCGAGCTCATAGACAAGAGCCATTGCAACCGCACTAGAGGAGAGAATCCTGGCACGAATTATAGAAAAGCTGATTCATCATGTGTTTCCCACTATGTATTTTTTATTATATCTAAATTAGGATCTCCCACTATAAAAGGGATAACTATATTTCTGTAAAAGGGGAGGTTTTGACATACATTGTAATTGAGAGATCATACACTCCTATATTGAAGAATTATCATTTTTTAGCTACATAGATTGATTCATCTTGATTAATCCATAAATTATCTTCTTTTCAACTTTGCTCTTTTTTCATTCTTTGCAATCAATATTTGATATTTCCATTTTACTCTTACGATTTGTGTCAACTTATACCACATATCCTTAGAACTACGTACAAATTCAACTCTATCCGTTTTTCGGATAAACAGTTTGGCGCCACCGTGGGGCTAAGGATAATAGTGATTATTTGATACGAATCTTCAAAAATCCACCATTTTACGCTTATTTTCGGAAGTGCCTTTGATTTCGGATTAGCAACAACGAACTCTCAAATTAAATGGCATTACCTATCGACAACGAAGCTGGCCTTCAGGCTGAGAACAACAACTTGATGCCCAGGTCCGGAATGTCGCTTGTCGACATCGTTGGAGCTCAAGCCGAAGTGCCATTAGACGTTAATTCGCATGTGGCCATTGAGGCAAACCTACGTTCTGAACCTGAAAATAACATTGGTGGTGCTACTCGATCTACAGTTCGAGATACCCATAACGTTGAGGAAAACGAAATCAGCTTATGCATGATTTTCGAAATGTTGCAAGCTCAACAGGAAGTAATAGCTCAGCTTTAGAGTCAAACCCACGTACCGAGCAGGCCAGAGCCCAGTCCACCCCGAGAAGTCACCCACAGAACGGAACCAGCTATAGTAAAGTCAAATGAGCAAGAGTCGGGGACTAATCCTGAAATTCCTAAGATGTTCGAAGAACTGACCAAACGAATAGAATCAGGAGAAAGGAGGATCGAGGCAAACGACAAAAATATGAAAACATATAACTCCAAGTTTGACCAGATCCCGGAGGCACCACCGATACTGAAGGGCTTAGATTCTAAAAAAATTACACAAATGCCTTTTCCCCCAAGCGCGGCTCCTAAACCGATCCCAAAGAAGTTTCGCATGCCCAAGATTCCTAAATATAATGGAACGACCGATCCCAACAAACATGTCACCTCTTACACATATACCATCAAAGGGAACGATCTAGAAGACGATGAGATCGAATCTGTATTATTGAAAATATTCGGTGAAACCCTGACAAAGGAAGCAATGATATGGTATCATAATTTACCGTCTAACTCTATCGATTCTTTTGCTTTGCTTGCATATTCTTTCATAAAAGCACATGCTAGGGTCATAAAGGTCAAGACCAGGAAGTCGGACCTATTTAAGGTAAGGCAAAAGAATAACGATATGCTAAGAGAATTCGTATCTCGCTTCCAAATGGAACGAATGAATCTACCACCAGTCACAGATGATTAGGCTGTTCAAGCTTTCACTCAAGGTATAAACGAACAAAGCTCGATGCCTTCACGGTGGCTGAAGCGTAACCTAATCGAGTACCTAACTATTACTTGGGCCGATGAGCATAATCGATATCAATCCAAAATAAGAGTCGAATACGACCAGTTAAGTTCTGGGTCCGTTATTAAAAGGGCCGCCAATCGAGAATAGAGGTCGATCACAGACCGATACCAGCCGTATAAAGGAAATCCTACCAGCTCGTATGATAAACGGCTAAAACGATACTACTGCTAAGGTACGATTCCCCCCCCCCCC
>AWOL01S0007241.1:3616-19625 GCA_000715115.1 Nicotiana otophora
GGGTGAGGAGGTTTATTGATGGACTTGCTCAGCCTATCAGATTGCAGATGGCTAAGGAAACTGGGAGTGAAATTTCTTTTCAGGCGGCTGCTAATGTCGCCAGACGAGTCGAACTGGTTCTTACTCAGGGAGGTCAGGGGTCTGACAAGAGACCTCGTCAATCCGGTGAGTTCAACGGTGCCTCACCTAGAGGCAGGAGTACCTTTGGTAGAGGCCATCCTCCCAGGCCGTTTCATTTAGCGCTCCAGGCATCCCATGGTGCCTCAGGTGGTCGTGGCCCTCAGATGCAGTATTCCGACCTGCTAGCCTACAATGCACCACCAGCTCCTATTAGTGCACCTCCACTCCAGAGTCATTAGGGTGGTTATTCAGGTCGATAGGGTCAATTTCAGGGTCAGCAGTCACAGCAGCCGAAGTTATGTTATACTTGTGGTGATCCGAGGCATATTGCTAGATTTTGCCCTCGGGCGACGGGCAGCTCACAGCATCAAAGTTCTCGTGCCATGGTTTTGGCACCAGTTACTGCACCACCTGCTCAGCCAGCCAGAGGCAGGGGTCAGGCAGCCAAAGGTAGAGGCCAGACTGTTAGAAGTGGAGATCAGGTCGTTAGAGGTGGAGACCAGCCAGCTAGAGGTCATCCCAGGGATGTAGTTCAGGGTGGTGGGCCCCAACCCCAGTTATGCTTTCCTAGCCAGGCCTAAGGCTGAGTCATCTGACGTTGTTATCACAGGTACTGTTTCAGTTTGCAGTAGAGATGCTTCAGTTCTATTTGATCCGGGATCTACTTACTCCTATGTGTCATCCTATTTTGCTTCCTATTTGGTTGTGCCCCGTGATTCTTTGAGTGCTCCGGTGTATGTGTCCACACCAGTGGGAGATGCTATTGTTGTAAATCGTGTTTATTGTTCGTGTGTGGTCACCCTTGGGAGTCTTGAGACTCGTGTATATCTTCTACTTCTCGACATGGTTGATTTTGATGTCATACTGGATATGGATTGGTTGTCGCCTTATCATGCTATACTAGATTGTCACGCCAAGACGGTGACCTTAGCCTTGCGGGAGTTGCCTCAATTAGAGTGGAGAGGGAATCTTAACCATTCTGCCAGCAGGGTTATCTCTTATATGAAGGCTCGGCATATGGTAGAGAAGGAGTGTCTAGCTTATTTAGCTTATGTCCGCGATTCTAGTGCGGAGGTTCCTTTCATAGATTCGGTGCCAGTTGTTTATGAGTTTCCAGAGGTGTTTCCTGCAGACCTGTTGGGGATGCCACCCGACAGGGATATTGATTTCTGTATTGATTTGGCTCCGGGCACTCAGCCTATTTCCATTCCGCCATATCGCATGGCCCCGCCAGAGTTGAAAGAATTGAAGAAGCAGTTGCAAGATTTGCTTGATAAGGACTTTATTAGACCTAGTGTCTCGTCCTGGGGTGCACCTGTGTCGTTTGTAAAGAAGAAAGATGGATCGATAAGGATGTGTATAGATTATCGGCAGTTGAACAAAGTCACCATCAAGAACAAATATCCATTGTCGAGGATTGATGATTTATTTGATCAGCTTCAGGGTACCAAGGTTTTTTCAAAGATTGATTTGAGATCTGGCTACCATCAGTTGAGGATTAGGGCATCTGATGTTCCTAAGACAGCTTTTCGAACTCGGTATGGGTATTATGAGTTTCTAGTGATGTCATTTGGGCTGACAAATGCCCCAGCATCATTCATGGATTTGATGAACCGGGTGTTCAAACCCTACTTAGATTCCTTTATGGTTGTGTTTATTGATGATATCTTGATCTACTCCCACAGTCGAGAGGAGCATGTGCAGTACCTTCGGATCGTTCTTCAGATTCTGAAAGACAGCCAGTTATATGCTAAGTTCTCAAAATGCGAGTTTTGGTTGAGTTCAATTGCTTTCTTGGGTCACGTTGTATTAGCGGAGGGTATTCAGGTGGATCCTAAGAAGATTGAGGCAGTCCAAAACTGGCCTGGACCCACATCAACTATAGAGATCCGTAGTTTCCTGGGTTTGGAGGGCTATTACCGTCGATTTATGGAGGGGTTTTCATCCATAGCAGCCCCGTTGACCAGATTGACCCAGAAGGGTGCCCCGTTCAGGTGGTCAGATGAGTGTGAAGCAAGCTTTCAGAAGCTCAAGACTGCTTTGACTACGGCATCGGTATTGGTGTTACCCGCAGGTTCAAGATCTTATACAGTATACTGTGACACATCCCGTATTGTTCTGGGTGCGGTATTGATGCAGGGTGGCAAGGTTATTGCATATGCTTCACGGGAGCTGAAGGTTCACGAGAAGAATTACCCTATTCATGATCTAGAACTAGCAATCATTGTTCACGCGTTGAAGATTTGGAGACACTATCTTTACGGCGTGCGATGTGAGGTATTCACTGATCATCGGAGCTTGCAGTATTTGTTCAAGCAGAAGGAACTCAATTTGAGGCAAAGAAGGTGGTTGGAGCTATTGAAAGACTATGATATCACCATATTGTATCATCCCGGGAAGGCCAATATGGTGGCCGATGCTTTGAGTAGAAAATCAGCTAGTATGGGTAGCCTTGCATGTATTCCAGTGGGTGAGAGACCGCTTGCATTGGATGTTCAGGCCTTGGCCAACCAGTTCTTGAGGTTGGATATTTCTGAGCCCAGCCGTGTTCTAGCTTGTATAGTTGCTCGGTCTTCTTTGTTTGAGCGTATCAGAGATCGACAGGATGACGATCCTCATTTACTTGTCCTTAGAGACACAATACGGCACGGTGGTTCCAAGCAGGTTATTATTGGAGATGACAGAGTTTTGAGGATACATGGTTGTATCTGTGTGCCTAATGTGGATGGACTTTGTGAGTTGATCCTTGAGGAGTCCCACAGTTCTCGGTATTCTATTCTTCCGGGTGCCGCCAAGATGTATTAGGACTTGAGGCGGCATTATTGGTGGAGGCGAATGAAGAAGGACATAGTTGTCTATGTAGCTCGGTGCCTAAATTGCCAGCAGGTAAAGTGTGAGCATCAGAGACCTGGTGGTTTACTTCAGAGGTTAGATATTCCTAAGTGGAAGTGGGAGCCTATCACTATGGATTTTGTTGTTGGACTCCCACGGACTCAGAGGAAGTTTGATGCAGTTTGGGTTATTGTGGACAGGCTGACTAAGTCAGCGCATTTCATTCATGTGGCAGTTACATATTCCTCGGAGCGATTAGCAGAGATTTATATTCGGGAGATCGTCCGTTTTCACGGTGTGCCCGTGTCTATCATTTCTGATCAAGGTACGCAGTTTATCTCGCACTTTTGGAGGGCAGTACAGCGTGAGTTGGGTACGCGGGTTGAGTTGAGCATAGCGTTCCATCCTCAGACGGAAGGGCAGTCCGAGCGTACTATTCAGATCTTGGAGGATATGCTCTGTGCTTGTGTTATAGACTTCGGAGGATCATAGGATCAGTTCTTTCCCCTTGTAGAGTTCGCCTTCAATAACAGCTACCAGTCGAACATTCAGATGGCTCCCTATAAGGCGTTATATGGTAGGCAGTGTCGGTCTCCAGTTGGGTGGTTCGAGCTGGGAGAAGCTCGGTTGTTAGGCACAGACTTAGTATAGGATGCCTTGGATAAGATCAAGATTATTCAGGATCAACTTCACACAACTCAGTCCAGACAGAAGATTTATGCCGACCGTAGAGTTCGTGATGTTGCATCCATGGTCAGAGAGAGAGTGTTACTTCGGGTATCACCCATGAAGGGTGTAATGAGGTTCGGAAAGAAGGGCAAGTTGAGACCTAGGTATATCGGACCTTTTGATATTCTGGAGAGAGTGGGAGAGGTGGCTTACAGGCTTGCATTGTCACCTAGTTTAGCAGTTGTTTATCCGGTATTCCATGTGTCCATTCTTCGAAAGTATCACAGCGATCTGTCCCATGTGTTAGATTTCAGCTCTGTCCAGTTAGACTAGGATTTGACTTACGAGGAGGAGCCGGTGGCATATCTAGCCTGACAAGTTTTCCAGTTGAGATCAAAGAGTTACCCTTCAGTTCGAGTGTAGCGGAGAGGTCAGCCTATTGAGGCAGCTACTTGGGAGTCTGAGTCTGATATGCGGAGTAGATATCCCCACCTTTTCACTAGCCCATGTACTTTTCTATGTCCGTTCGAGGCAAAAGGTTATTTTAGAGGTGGAAAATATGATGACTCAAAAGGTCATCTTATGTTTTAGAACTCGAATATGCGCTCTTAAGCCTTAAAAATCTCTTTTTTACCTTTCTCGATTTGTGTGCACAGTCCGGGCAGGTTTCTGAAAAGCTTTTATGTTGAAAACTAATGAAAATAAGAATTTTTGTCTTAAAAGTTGATTTTAGTTGACTTCGGTCAACATTTTTAGTAAACGGGCCCGGATCCGTGTTTTGACGGTCCCGATGGGTCCATATCAAATTTTGGGACCTGCCCGTATGCCCGGAATCGAATTCGGAGGTCTATAGCTCAAGTTATGAATTTTTGATGAAAATTAAAAGTCTGAAAATTAATTATTTTTAAGAATTGATTGATGTTTGGCATCATTAGTATCGGGTCCGTATTCTGGTTCCGGAGACTGATACAGGTTCATTATGATATTTAAGACTTGTCTGTAAAATTTGGTGAGAAACGGAATTGATTTGACGTGATTCGGACGCCCAGTTGAGAAAATAGAAATCTTAAAGTGTTCTTAAGAACTTCATTCGATTTGGTGCTAAATTCGTAGTTTTAGGTGTTATTTTGATGATTTGATCGCGCGAGCAAGTTCGTATGATGTTTTTAGACTTGTGTGCATATTTGATTTAGAGCCCCGAGGGCTCGGATGAGTTTCGGATAGGCCACGGGATGTTTTGGACTTTGGAAATCTGGTTTTTATGCAGAGTCTGTGTTCTGGCATGTCCTTCTTCGCGTTCGCGAAGGTACTCTCGCGAACGCGAAGAGTAAACTGGGTAGCTGATATTTTCTTCTTCGCGAACGCGAAGGCCTGGTCGCGAATGCAAAGTGATGGGGGACTTACCCTTCGCAAATGCGATCGTCTCAACACGAACGCGAAGCATGTGGGGACCTGTGGAGGGGTTGGTCGTTCCTTCATCGCGAACGTGAGCCATGCCTCGCGAACGCGAAGGCCAGGGGGAGTAATCATCGCGAACGCGAGCTGGGTCTCACGAACGCGAAGGCTTGGCAGCCAGTACCCTTCGCGAATGCGACAGTGCTCTCGCGAACGCGATGAACACTGTCACCCAGCACTTAACAGAGTCCAAAACGGGATTTTAGCAAAATAATTATTTTTCTCAAAAATCAAACGGTGAGTGGCGATTTTTCAAGAGCCATGTCTTCCCCAAATTGTTGGTAAGTGATTCTAAACCATTTTCTTTCAATTACCCATTACATTTTATGAATTATCAACCTAAAATCTAGAGTTTTCATGGTAGAATTAGGGGTTAGGGTAGAAACTAGGGATTTCGGAAATTTGAGGATTTAGACCTCAATTTGAGGTCGTATTCCAAAACTAATTATATATTCGGGTTCGGGGTGAATGGGAAAAAGGATTTTGGTCCGAATCTCGGGTTTTGACCAAGCGGGCCCGGGGTCGATTTTTTGACTTTTTGGAAGACAATTTGGGAAATTTAAGTTATGAAAAATAATTGATTCCTTTAGCAATATTTGATATTATTGAGTCATTTTAGAATATATACGAGTGATTTGGAGGTGAATTCCAAAGGAAAAGTTGTGATTAAGAATTAAGTGGCCTTCGGAGCGAGGTAAGTGTCGTGTCTAACTTTGGCTTGAGGAAATAGGTATTATGTGTTCATTTTCTACGTGTTTGGTTGTTAAATACGATGTATAGGTGAGGTGACGAGCATCTATGCATCGTTGTCGAGTCATAGCATGCGAGTGAAATTCTATTCTTGTCTATTTTGTAGCCTTAAATTCTACTATCCATGCTTATCGGGTTATTTGAAATGATGGATGACTCATATCTGGTTTCACTGAGATTTGGTAACTTTCGAATATTGATTCAAGGTTGAGATTACATTGTGCTATGAATTATGGGTAAAATACTGGTTTCCTTGTGATACTCTTATCTATCGATTGTTATTGATTTTGTGATTGGTGAGGAGGAGTATAAAGCACGAAGGGTGATATCGTGCATGCATTATTTATATTGTGAGGAAGAGTGTAAAGCACGAAGGGTGATGCCGTGCATGAATTATTTATATTTTGTGAGGAAGAGTGTAAAGTACGAAGGGTGATGCCGTGTATGCATTATTTATATTGTGAGGAAGAGTGTAAAGCACGAAGGGTGATGCCGTGCATGAATTATTTATATTTTGTGAGGAAGAGTGTAAAGTACGAAGGGTGATGCCGTGTATGCATTATTTATATTGTGAGGAAGAGTGTAAAGCACGAAGGGTGATGCCGTGCATGAATTATTTATATTTTGTGAGGAAGAGTGTAAAGTACGAAGGGTGATGCCGTGTATGCATTATTTATATTGTGAGGAAGAGTGAAAAGCACGAAGGGTGATGTCGTGCCGTTCTATTTATTTATTTGGTGAGGTTGAGAGTAAAAGCACGAAGGGTGATGCCGTGCAATTTTCCTTTGCTGTTTTAATTGCTCAATTCGTTTAAGGATTTTCTATTTAATTCTGTCTTTTCATTATTCTTATTTTTTATGTTGTATTCCCCCACTGTATGTCCCCTTCCCGTTATTTCTGCGTTATTGCTTTATTTACTGTTGTTGCCACTAGCATGATTATACTGTTCAGGTTATATGTGGGTGTCTTGTCCTAGCCTCGTCACTACTTTGCCGAGGTTAGGCTCCACACTTACCAGTACATGGGGTCGGTTGTACTGATGTTGCACTCTGCACTTTCTGTGCAGATTTTTATACCGGCTTAGGTTGATCGAGATTTGCTACTAGTCTGCTGTCCGGAGACTCAAAGTAGATCTGTTGGCATTCACAGGCCTTGAAGTCCCCGTCTATCTTTTATGTCCTACTGTTTTCTTTCATCCAGACAGTTGTATTTCTTTCCGACTAATACTTGTAGTAAATTCTAGAATGCTCGTGAATTGTGACTCCAGATCTGGGTGATAGTAATTAATACAGTTTTATGATATTACGCACGTATTATATTTCATTTTAGTTAATTATTGTTATTTACTGAATGGAAATAAGGAATTGGTTTAACGATTTTTCTAACATTGGCTTGCCTAGCAAGTGAAATGTTAGACGCCATCATGGTTCCATCGGTGGGAAATTTCGGGTCGTGACAGTAATACTGAGTTACGAACTCTAACTGAATACATGCAATGAATTTCAAATATCGAATATATAATATTGTTCGAATAAGAGTTGACAGTACAATAAAATGGAAAGACTCCAAGGGACTGCGATGACCAAGTAGCTCTACCTTGAATCCTTGCAATCAATACACTAACTCTGCCCGAGTCCGATATCTCCAATTCCTGGCTCAGCACAAAATGTGCAGAAGTGTAGTATGAGTACACCACAGTAGGTATCCAGTAAGTATCAAGACTAACCTCGGCGGAGTAGTGACGAGGTACAGTCAAGACAATCATTAGTCAAATAACCTGTGCAATATAGCAGTATACAATAGTACTGAAAAATAACTAGCAATGATAACAACAAAATCAAACAGTGATATAACAGCAAGGCAACAAGAATATTATAATTATTGCTTAGACGAATAAGGAACACAAGTACAATCAATTAAATATGTCCTTCAAATATAAATCTTTCGCATATAATTCTTTCGAATAAATACCTTCCGAAATAATTCTTTGAAATAATATTTTGAATATAATTCTTTCAAATAAAAGTCACCTTGTGATACCTCATTTCAAAATCATAAACATACGGGTCTCAGCCCACTTCCATATTTTCACGACTCCTCGTGCCCATATTATTATCACAACTGCACGGACAACTCACGTGCCAATAATATCAATGTATATAAGATCCACATGATCAATTTATTTCCACTAAAGTGAGTTTATAATTTTTAAACCAAGTAAGAAATCAACAAAGAAATGAATTTATTTTAGAAATCATTTGGGTGAAGAAAATAACATTGCACTTAAATTAAAGCATCATATAAACTACTGACTTGGATGGAAAACTATTTAATTTAAAATATAATAATAATTTCTTTTATTTAAATCAACTCAATCATCGAAAATCAGTAAGAAAAACCAGAAATATACTTCTTCAGAGTCTCATGCTAAAAAGCCCCAGCGAACACAATACAACTAGGAGCACAAAACATATAATAATAAAGTCAACTAGTACATCACGGAAGACTACAATAATATACATATTAAATGAAACACAATCACCCAAGAAAACAACATAAATAAAGAAATATCAACACCTCAAGTGCTCACATATCACAATATATCACAAATTGCACATCAAGTGCTCAAATATTACAACATATCACAAATTGCACATTAAGTGCTCAAATATTACAACATATCACAAATTACACACCAAGTGCTCAAATATTACAACATATCATAAATTGCACATCAAACGCTCAAATATTATAACTTTCCACAGAAATCAATAATACATTATTTTTCCATAATAAAGAGTCCACGACTCGATCATAATGTGTACAACATCTTAATAAAATGTTCTGGAGTGAACAACTCAACCGAAAAATATTTCACAATTTGGCACTTTGCATGTAATGACCCGACTTGTCGTTTTAAGAATTAACGCCCCGTTCAGTGACTTAAGGTCTCGAGCAACTTCGTAATAAGTATTATGACCCGCGAGTGTGGTCGAGTTTGATTTTTCGGAAGATTCAGAATTAATTAAAAGAAACAATCCTTAATTAGAAGCTTAAATGGAAAGAGTTGACCGGAGAGTTGACTTTTGAGCAAATGACTCCGGAATAGAATTTTGATGATGTCAATAGCTCCGTATGGTAATTTTGGACTTAGGAGCGTGTCCGAAATATTATTTGGAGGTCCGCAGTGGAATTAGGCTTGAAATGCCGAAAGTTGAATTTTTGGAAAGTTTGACCGGGGGTTTGACTTTTTAATATCGAGGTCGGAATCCGATTATGGAAATTGAAATAGGTTCGTTATGTCATTTAGGACTTGTGTGCAAAATTTGAAGTCATTCCGAATTGATTTGATGTGTTTCGGCACAAGATATAGAATTTGAAAGTTCATAGATTTTGATTTGAGGTGCGATTTGTCGTTTTGATGTTGTTTGATGTGGTTTGAAGCCTCGACTAAGTTCGTATTGTATTTTGGGACATGTTGATATAATTGGTGAAGGTCCCGAGGGCCTCAGGTGGATTTTGGAAGGTAAACAGAATGAATTTCGGACAAAGAGGGTTGCTGGAAATTTCTGTTGCAGAGCTGGTCGCCAGAAATTTCTGGTGCATGGAACCAACTTTGGAAGCTTATATCTCGCAATCTATAAGGAATCTGAAAATTGTTAAAACATAAAAGTTGTAGGACTTTGATTCTAGTTTCCATAAAGTTAAACCATTTATTATTTGGACATTTGTACAGAAAGTTATGATGGATTGAATGAAGGCTAGTAGAGCAGTTTCACCAGAAATTTTGCCAGAAATTTCTGATGCGTGGAGCCGACTTTAGAAGCTTATATCTTGCAATTCATAAGTAATCAGAAAATTATCAAAACATGAAAGTTGTAGTCTTTTGATTCTAGTTGTTAAAAAGTTAAACCATTCATCATTTGTACATAAAGTTATAATCGATTGAATGAAGGTTGGTGCAAGCAAGTTCTAGTGTGGACTTTTAGTGACGGAAAATGGACTTTTAGTGACGGATGGGCAGAAACTTAAGGACCAAAAATGGTCATTTCCTTCATTTCGTTTTGGATTTCTGGAGCACGGTTCTTGGGCGATTTTCACGGGAAAATATTGGGATAAATGTTCCTTATCTTATATTGATTATATTTCATGATTCCATACTCATTTACATCATGAATCCGTGAATTTATGGAAGAAAATTCAAGATTTTTGCAAAATCTTCCAAAAACAAAAATTTAAGATTTGGAGGTTGAGTTGTTATCGGAATTTGATAAAATCGGTATGGTTGAACTCGTATCGAAATGGGTGGTCGGATTTCGTAAAAGTTATGTCGGGTTCTAAGAGGCGGGCCCCGCGTTGACTTTTGTTGACTTTTTAGAATAAATTTTCAAGGCGACGTTTTATTATCCGGAATTATTTTTGATGAATTTTAATGAAGTTATACAATTAATTTGGATAGATTTGAGCTGTCCAGAGGTCAATTCAAGCAAGAAGGCTATTTTAGAATATCGGCCTAACTTCAAAAAGGTAAGTGTCTTGCTTAACCTCGAGTGGGGGAATTACCCCTTAGGCATCGAGTCTTATGTGCCATTTGTGAAATGTGAAAAATCGTATACGCGAGGTGACGAGTACGTACTCGGGCTTATATGTGCAAAATGTATTGAGTTAAAGTCTTAGAAATATTGTGTAGTAAATTAGATAATTGTTGGTATATATTTAATCATCTAATTGCCATGCCTCAAATCACAATTATTGAACTTGTTTTTATATGACAATTCGATGTAATTATTACTTGTATAGTTATGTGATTTCCGTGAGTTTGATGGTTTGATATTTCTTGGAATTTGATTTCATTATGAATTTTCCCTATGCAAATAATTAATTAAGCAAGCTTAAGAAAAAGTGTTAATATAATTATCTAAATTTGGATTAATGAAGGTGTGCCTTATGTTGATTATTTTTCTATCTCTGTTGATTGTTTTTGAGGTTTTATATACATTGTGTGGAGCCTTAGGCTATTTGTTATGAAATTAATTATTTTTGTTATATCCTTGGAATTGGTTGTAGCTATTGTGCAAATTGTGATATGAAATGATTTTTGTTACGTTGTCGTGATAATATTTCGTGTAAATTGTTGTGTTAATTGAGTTATCATTTTGAGGATATAAGGGTGGCATCTCACTGTTGATATTATGTGGGTATAAGGGAGGCATTTCACTGTTGTTATGTGTGTTGGGGTATTGTCTGGGCAAAGCGATAAGGGTGGCTATAGGAGCGATAAGGGTGGCTATTGATATTGTCAGGGCGGAGGGATAAGGGAGGCTATTATAGGAGTGATAAGGATGGCTATAAGAGAGATAAGGGTGACTATTGTCAGGGATGATATGTGATGATGTGGGGTTGTTGCGTTGGAAATTTTTATGTGATGTTGTAATTTTCATTGTATTTATTTTTATATCTTGTGCAATTGGTCTTGTTGTTGGTAAATTGGTAATAGTCTGATTTATGTTGAAATTGGGGTTTGTGGCCATTGCCAGGCGGATTATGATATGAAATGTGGGCACAAGATGTCGTGAGTAAATAATGATGATATTGGCATGTGAATTATCCGTGCAGTTGTGATATGAAATGAGGGCACGAGGTGACGGGGAAATATGATGATTTAATTATAGGCACGAAGTGCCGTGAAAATATGAAAGTGGGTTAAGGCCCGTGTTTATGAAAAATATGAAAACGGGCTGAGGCCCGTAGTTGTATAATTATGAAGTGTCACATGGTGACTTTTTAATTGAAAGAGTTATTTTCAAAATATTTATTTGGAAGGATTTTTATTCAAAAAGATTTATTTGAAAGAATTACATTCGAAAGGTATTTATTTGAAGAAATTATATTTAAGAGAGATTTATTTAAAGGAAGTATATTTGAAAAATATTTATTTGAAGGAATTATATTTGAAAGATTTATTCGGAAGGATTATATGTGAAAGATATTTATTTGAAATACTTGATTTAATTGGGTGTACTTATATTTATAAATTATTGAGCGTTATTAATGGTGTTCTTGTTGCACTTATTATTATTTGTTTCCTATTATTTTGTATATCTTATTGCACATGCTATTAGACTAGTGCGTGTCTTGACTGTACCTCGTCTCTACTCCACTGAGTTTTTGGGTACCGACCGTGGTGTACTCATACTACACTTCTGAACATTTTTGTGCAGAGCCAGGTATTGGAGCTATCGGACTCGGACAGAGTTAAAGTGTGATCGCAAGGATTCAAGGTAGAGCTGCTTAGTCGTCGCAGTCCCTTGAAGTCTTTTCATTTTATCGTACTGTTAATTATTAATCAAACAGTATTGAGTATTCGATCCTTGAGATAATTTCATGTATTCAGTTAGAGTTCGTGACTCAATACTACCAGTCTTGGGAGGTTGTTATATTCATATTTGTTCCGCTGTTGGTTTTGATTACCTATTCAATTCATATTAAAAAAAAGGCTTCGAAATATAATGAAAATCGGCTTACCTAGTCTTAGAGACTAGGTGCCATCACGACACATGTGGTGGAATTTTGGGTCATGACATTGCCTCAATATGATTCACGGCCTTTATAATTCAATTTCAAATTTTCAACAACATGAACCGAAAAGTAATTCATCAAGAAACAACACAACTTCAAGAAATAAATAGATTTATTCATCTTATTAACTAAATTTTTGAATTTAAATTATCTGGAGGTAAAAATCAATAATGAAAGTGTTTTTCATAAAAATGGCAACTCAAACAAACACAGAATTCACATAAAAGTCAAGTGGCAATCACACCAAATTATCATATAAAAACAACCTCGGCAAATAAGGAATGAGGCATGACAAATAAGGGATTTAATAAGTTACAACAATTTTCCAATCTAATACTTAAGAGCGTCTACGAATTTCAACCGATATAATATGAACATATATACCAAGTACGTACTCGTCACCTCGCGTATATGGTTTCAATTACACATTTTCCACATAAGACTCAATGCCTAAGGGAAAATTCTCACACTTAAGGTTAGGCAAGATACTTACCTTTTTGAAGTTAGGCCGATATTCCAAAATCATCTTCTTGCTTGAATTGACCTCCGGATAGCTCAAATCTAACCAAATTAATTCAATTTAGTGAATACTAATTATAGGAATTAATTCCATATGAAAATACTAATTTTCCAACAACATTTGAAATTTAACTCAAAAATTGTTTGTGGGGCCCATGCCTTGGAATCCAACGAAACTTAGAAAATCCGACAAACCATTCAATTACGAGTCCGCCCATACCAATTTAATCAAATTCTGATAAAAACTCAACCTCCAAATCTAAAATTTTCGTTCTTGAAAAGGTTTGCAAAATTATTGATTTCTTCCATTTAAATCTGAAATAAAATGATGAATATAACCATGGATTTATGAAATATAATAACTTTTGAATATAGAACACTTACCCCAATACATATGGTGAAAATCGCCTCAAACATCGCTTCAATCCGAGCTCCATAGCTCCAAATATGTTAAAATGAAAAATGGGACGACCTGCTTTATAATTGACAGTTCTGTCCAGGCTGCCCTCGGTCCTCGGCCCTCGATCCTCGGCCTCAATCCTAGGCCTTGGTCCTTGGCCTTCGACCCTGGGCCTCGATCCTCGGCCTCGGTCCTCGGCCTTCGGTCCTGCCCCCGAATATCCAGCACAATAACAATTGCAGCAGTTGTTTAAGTCCAACCTTTTATCCGTTAACCATCTGAAACTCACCCGAACACAAACCATATATGAATTTCAATCATAAAACACGCTACGGACCTGCTCGTGCACTCAAAACACTGAAAAGAGATCATCTTGACCCGATATTGACCATGGTCAAACTCCCCTATTTCTTAACCTTACTAGTCTCTCCACCAATGATCAAAAAAACAAAATACACCCAAGCCCCTCGGGGCCTTAACCAAATATACCAACAAGTCCTAAAACATCATACGAACTTAGTCGAAATCTAAAATCATATCAAACAATGCTAAAACCATGAATCATACCCTAATTCAACCTTACTGAAACTAAGCAATTCCAACTTCTACATTCGACGCCGAAACTTAGCAAATCAAGTCCGATTGACCTCAAATTTTGCACACAAGTCATAAATGACATAACGGACCTATGAAAATTTTCAGAACTGGATTCCGACCCCGATATCAAAAAGGAAACTCCCCGGTCAAACTTCCAAACTTAAATTCCTATTTTAGCCATTTCAAGCCTAATTTAACTACAGACTTCCAAATAAAATTCCGGACACGCTCCTAAGTCCAACAAATCACCATACGGAGCTATTGAAATCATCAAAATTCCATTACGGGGTCGTTTTCTCAAAAGTCAACTCTCCGGTCAACTCTTTCCATTTAAGCTTCAAAAATGAGAATTGTTCTTTAAATTAAATTCCGAATTTTCCGAAAACCAAACTCGACAATATACACGGGTCATAATACATATTACGAAGCTGCTCGAGACCTTATGTAGCTGAATGGGGCATAGATTCTTAAAATAATAAGTCGGGTCGTTACATTCTCCCCCTCTTAAAATATACGTTCGTCCTCGAACGTGCCAAGAATTATTCTGAGGACATTAAATTATCGAGTGTATTATTACACACATACCCGCAGGTGATTCTATGTTCCGCAATTTAACATGGGTCCAACAATACCATCTCAGTTGAGATTATTTCTTTTATCGATACTTATAAACTTTAAAACCAATTTCTTACACTCCAAACATTTTCAAAAGGCTTGATCTTCACATCAGCGCACGGTATTAGTCTCAACTGGCTATAGCAACTCGTGCCTACGCACACATCAACTTTCTTGATAGTGTTGAAGTATTTCAAAAAATTTCCGGGATATTTAATTCACCCCCACTTAGGATCATTCGCTCTTGAATGAGAAGTAGAGTCCGCCCTCAAACACATAACATAACTTATCTCTTCTTTCGCACGTCTCAATCCCCCAAATTTTACTAACTCCCAAATTTTTTCAGAAATTTGGCAGAGTCTCCCCTGTAATTGGGCCTATCCACCTGCCAAAGTAACACCAAAACAACTCCTAACAACACATCCACAACCCAACAAAGCACCACAATGTATATATCAATAACACTATTCTTAGCATTACAAGCACTACATTATCATAATGATATCTGGACATGAAACATATCATATGTATGTCCATAACCACATCTCTGGTCATAATAGTTGTTTATAATTAACTTCAGCATCCTCAATTAATCTCATCTTAACCAAAATCTCATATCTAATTTTTTTTCACAACACTGACAGTAACACGTAAGGCTTGAAGACCTCATAATTATTTACTCGGGTTAACGAGTCACATTTAACTCCACTTGGGTGGGCACCTACCTCGTAGGTTAAAACTCAATAATTACAACATAAATTTGGCAAGTATGCACAGAGAATTTCATATAAGAATTTTTAAATAAGCCTAACAAGCATGACTCCCTATTAGTACTGTAGTACAAATTTAATTTCGCAAGGGAGAATTTAAACACAAGAATTTTCCTCACAAGGATCTCGTCCTTATATAACTTCTACAGCAGCTCGTAGCCCGGTCTAAATATATCAATCTATATTAAAAATGCGAGGATCTCGTCCTCAGTTCTTAATCACAAGTATTTTGCACATTGTGCCAACTGAATTTTTTTTAATTTCCTTTCTTTCTTCTTTTCAATAAATTCCGTAAATAATTTTCACAACACATAATGAACTCCCATACCGGTAGGGCATATAATTCATAAAATTGAACTCAATTATTCCGAAATCACATCAAAACCCACTGTAGAGAGTAATAGAAAGTCACTTTTAGACTTATAGTCCTCAATGGTGTACAAAATAAAAATGATAGACACGGGCTAACCTCATCGAATCTCCCAACAGGGATAACATATAAGTGATTCACAAAATTACGAAGCTCACCCATAAGCGGAGCATAATAGGAGGACTCGCCTCAATATTCAGAACCGAATCAAATTAAGGAAAAATATTCTTTTATAACAGATCAGGATCATACCTGTAACAACACCATCTGGTGTAGTGGCTTCAGCCACACCATAACAAATATATCAACCGACTGGGCCTCCCCCTCTATGGC
>AWOL01S0007241.1:19631-54934 GCA_000715115.1 Nicotiana otophora
CTCCCATACCGGTAGGGCATATAATTCATAAAATTGAACTCAATTATTCCGAAATCACATCAAAACCCACTGTAGAGAGTAATAGAAAGTCACTTTTAGACTTATAGTCCTCAATGGTGTACAAAATAAAAATGATAGACACGGGCTAACCTCATCGAATCTCCCAACAGGGATAACATATAAGTGATTCACAAAATTACGAAGCTCACCCATAAGCGGAGCATAATAGGAGGACTCGCCTCAATATTCAGAACCGAATCAAATTAAGGAAAAATATTCTTTTATAACAGATCAGGATCATACCTGTAATAACACCATCTGGTGTAGTGGCTTCAACCACACCATAGCAAATATATCAACGGGTTGGGCCTCCCCCTCTAGGGCACCCTTTACCCGCATGTTTTCCACCTCTAAATGGTTGTGCACGTGGAGTATTAACTAGAATAAAGCTTGTAGCCTGAGTGTCCTGATGAGATTCACCCCTCCCAAGTCTGGGACAATTCCTTTTGATGTGTCTAGTATCACCACTCTCATAACAACCCCTCTGCGGGCGCGGCTACTCATACTGAATCTCTGCCAGATAACTAGAATAACCACTGTAAGAACCATGTGCCAGTGGTGCATTAAAAGAACTTACTGTAGCACCCCAAATATTCTGAAATTGTTTTTGTGACCCCGCTGGTACTAAAATATAGAATTATTAAGGATGTGGGAATACCGCAATCCCCAGCATCATCCCATACAAATCTCAGATTTTAATCATATACAAGTTTCGGAGAACCTTTCAATACCACATAAATACATCTCAGGCCAAAACTGATATAATACATGACCCCGCAATCTGATCGTTGATAGTGTACTCCCTTCACTTGGTGCGAAGCCATAGGACACAGTCCGATGATCTACAATACTAACCTTCACCGCTCGTACGACACCAGTCATAAGACACCTCAAGCCATTTATTTGGCGCATGTCATCCTCGTGACAATTAAACTCGCTTCCTCCAGTGCCTTGACTGCTAGTATGTACCCTTCACTAAATGGAACTCCCATACGAACCACATAGTCTCTAATATCACCAACTATCTTCTGAACTACATCCACCTCCTAACCCTACCATGATTATGATAATTAGACAACTAATTAAACCTTCTTAAGATCGTACTTATCAACGAGATATCAGAACCTGTTGCACCCCCATGTGCACAACTGAATGATCTCTCAATACTTTTGCATCCTCGATCTGGATGACATGTTATAACAATGGTTGAGCAACCTTGGCTCCCTTATAACCCCTCTGTAGTATCACCAACCGTTGGCGCATATTTGATACCGAGTGTGCAATTTCATACACGAGTGGATGCAAAAGAACATAAGATATATGCTTCAAGATCAATAAATATCGCACGATAAGGAATGAAAGAAGTGGAAATTTAACTACTAGCTTTGTAGCCTCTCGAAGATAAGTACAGACGTCTTTGTACCGAGTCACGAACTCTAACTGAATACGTGCAATAAATCTCAAAGATTGAAAATATAATACTGTTCGAATAATAGTTGACAGTACAATAAAATGGAAAGACTCCAAGGGACTGCAATGACCAAGCAGCTCTACCTTGAATCCTTGCGATCAACACACTAACTATGCCCGAGTCTGATATCTCCAATACATGTGTAATGACCCGGTCGGTCGTTTTGTGTGTATTAGCCTCGATCCCCTATTTATTATTTTCCCCGTATCTTTTTCTGCTTATGTGACTTGCCGGGAGGTTTTGTTTTTGGTTTCGGAGTATTTTGAGACACTTAGTCCCTAAAACGGGAGCTTAAGTCTTAGGATTTTGACCGTCGTTGGAACTGTGTAAAGACGACTCTAGAATGGAGTTATGTCGGTTCCGTTAGCTCTGTTGGGTGATTTTGGACTTAGGAGCATGTCCGAATTGTGTTTTGGAGGTCCGTAGCTTATTTAGGCTCGAAATGGCGAAAGTCGAATTTTTTAGAGATTTGGAACAGTAGTGGAAATTTTGATATCGGGGTCGGATTCTGATTCCGGAAGTTGGAGTAGGTCCGTAATGTTAATTATGACTTGTGTGCAAAATTTGAGGTCAATCAAACGTGATTTGATAGGTTTCGGCATCGTTTGTAGAATTTAGAAATTTCAAAGTTCTTTAGGCTTGAATCCTGGGTAATCGGTGTTTTTGATGGTATTTGAGGTAGTTTGAGGATTCGAATAAGTTCGTATCGGGTTATAGGACTTGTTGGTATGTAGTATTAAGGTCCTGAGGGCCTCAGGGTGATTTCGGGTGGTTAGCAGCTTGATTGGAGTTAGGAATTTGCAGCTGAGGTGTTGTTGCTTCTGGTGTAACCGCACCTGCGGAGTGGGAACCGCAGGTGCGAGCCCGCAAAAGCGAAAAAGGAGCCACAGATGCGGCCAAGAAGGAGCTAGGCAGGAACCGCAGGTGCGAAGATTTTCCCGCACCTGCGAAAGTCGCAGATGCGGGCAGCTGGGCGCAGGTGCGAGGGGGAGCCGCAGGTGCGATGCATTTCCGCATCTGCGATAGCCGCAGATGCGGTGGCATAGCCGCAGGAGCAGAGCCTGGGATTCTAAGTGGAATCCGCACCTGCGATGGTATTTCCGCAGGTGCGGCATCGCAGATGTGACAGAGAGTCCGCAGGTGCGAGATTTCTAGACAGAACACTTAAATGCAAAGGTTCGCGATTTTTGCTCATTTTCAACATTTTGAGCTCGGGTTTGGCGATTTTTTGTGAGCATTTTTGACGGGTTTCTTGAGGTAAGTCCCTTGTGCTTATTTTTTATCAATAATCTTGCTTCCCCATTAATATTTTCATCTAGTTAGTGTTTATTTAAGGTGGAATTTGGGAGTTTGCGACTAGGGATTTGGAAAATAAGATTTGTGGATTTGAAGGACCATTTGGTGTCGGATTTTAGTAAATTTGATATGGTTAGACTCGTGAGTGAATGAGTGTTCATATTTTGTGACTTTTACCCGATTCCAAGACGTGGACCCGAGTCGACGTTTTAGGGCGAATTTTAGAATGTTTGTTAAAATATTGATTTCATTAATTAGATGAGTCTATTATGGTTGTATTCATGATATGCAATTGTGTTTGGCTAGATTTGGGCCATTCGGAGTCGGATAATCAAGGAAAGGGTATTCTTACGGATTGATTGAGCTTGACTCGAGGTAAGTGACTTGCCTAACCTTGTGGGGGGGAATCCCCTTAGGATTTGGTACTGTTTGATATGTGAGCGCCGTGTACGTGAGGTGACGAGTATGTACACGGGCTAATATTTGTAAAAAAAACCCGATTTCTACTAAGTAATAACCTGTTTTCCTTCTTAATTGAGTTTTTCAACATGTAGTATCCTGCTAGACTAAAATAGCATGCCTACTTGCCTTAATTGTTTATCTGAATTCCGTGCAGCATGTTTAGTGGATTTTCATGTTCTTCCTTGACTTGTACTTAGTCTAATTTGTAAGATTTCGTGTTGTAGTTGTCGAGTTCTATTGTTTGAGCTGCATATTAACTTTGGGACTACAAAACGATATACCGGGAGATCCCCCTGTCTTGCATATTTACTTTGGGACTACGGAACGGTATTCTAAGAGATCCCTCTGTCTTGCATATTTACTTTGGGTCTACGGAACAGTATTTCGAGAGATCCCCCGGTCTTGCATATTTACTTTGGGACTACGAAACGGTATTCTGGGAGATCCCCCTACACATTTACGTTTGAGACTACGATACGGTATCTCGGGAGATCCCCTGTTGTATTTCTGTGTACTGAGCTGTTACCTTCTATGAATTCTTTCTTGTTAAATTTCAGTCTTTATTTTACTACGATATTTCATTCTTGCCTTGCTTTATTATTATTTATACCAATAGGGTCCTGACCTGACCTCGTCACTACTCGACTGAGGTTAGGCTTGGCACTTACTGGGTATCAATTGTGGTGTACTCATGCTACTCTTCTACACATGTTTACGTGTGCAGATCCAGGTGTTCCTTATTAGCCGCACTATCAGTGAGCTGGGACAGCTTTGGAGACTTCAAGGTATATCTACCGCGTTCGCAGACCTCGGAGTCCCCTTCTACTCTTTCCCATGTCCATTATCTTCTGTATTTTTATTTTGTTAGACTCTGATGTATAGAGACACTAGATTTTCCTTCTGAAGTTTGTGATTCACGATGTTCCAGGTTTTAGAATTTTTTGTGTATTTTTTAATAGTTGGTTATTGTACATGCCAAGCGGCATGGTACCCAATTATGTTGCTATTGCTACAGTTAGTTGTTAAATTTACATTTTTATTTTATTATTCCGCAAAATGCTAGGCTTACCTAGTCGTAGAGACTAGGTGTCGTCACGACGTCATAAGGAGGGGAAATTTGGGTCGTGACAACCTGGCTCTGCACAAAATGTGCAGAAGTATAGTATGAGTACACCACAATCGGTACCCAGTAAGTATCAAGACTAACCTCGATGGAATAGTGACGAGGTACAGTCAAGACACTCACTAGTCAAATAACCTGTGCAATATAGCAGTATACAATAATACTGGAAAATAACTAGCAATGATAACAACAAAATCAACTAGTGATATAACAGCAAGGCAACAAGAACATCATAATTATTGCTCAGACGAAAAAGGAACACAAGTACAACCAATTAAACATGTCTTTCAAATATAAATCTTTTACATATAATTCTTTCGAATAAATACCTTCCGAAAATAATTCTTTGAAATAATATTTTGAATATAATTCTTTCAAATAAAAGTCACCTTGTGACACCTCATTTCAAAATCATAAACATATGGGTCTCAGTCCACTTCCATATTTCCACGTATCACAACTACACAGACAACTCACGTGCCAATAATATCAATGTATATAAGATCTACATGATCAATTTATTTTCACTAAAGTGAGTTTACAATTTTTAAATCAAGTAAGAAATTAACAAAGAAATAAATTTATTTTAGAATCATTTGGGTGAAGAAAATAACATTGCACTTAAATTAAAGCATCAGATAAACAACTGACTTGGATGGAAAACTATTTAATTTAAAACATAATAATAATTTCTTTTATTTAAATCAACTCAATCATCGAAAATCAGTAAGAAAAACCAGAAATATACTTCTTCAGAGTCTCGTGCTAAAAAGCCCAAGCCAATACAATACAACTAGGAGCACAAAACACATAATAATAAAGTCAACTAGTACATAACGGAAGAAGACAATAATTTACATATTAAATGAAACAAAATCACCCAAGACAAGAACATAAATAAAGAAATATCAACAGGGCACTCCCAAGGTACCGCCTCGTAGTCCCAAATCATAAATAAATTCACAATATCTCATTTCCTTATATCACCGCGGGAGCCTTCACATTTAATTTAAAGAAATTATTTTTCCCGAAATAGCCTCCCGCATTTTAGCCACTTTTATCATTCTGCATGACTTCTAGTAGTTCCCCTACAAGCCACGCGTTTCAAGCCACCCTTATCTCACCGCATGCGTTTCAACACCCTGACTTTATATCACCGCATGCATATCAATATCACAATATTTCACAAATCGCACCTCAAGTACCCAAATATCACAGCATAATACAACTTGCACCTCAAGTGCTCACATATCACAACATATCACAAATTGTACATCAAGTGCTCAAATATTATAACATATCACAAATTGCACATCAAGTGCTCAAATATTATAACATATCACAAATTGCACATCAAATGCTCAAATATTATAACTTTCCACATAAATCAACAATACATTATTTTTCCACAATAAGGAGCTCACGACTCGATCATAATGTGTACAACATCTTAACAAAATATTCGGGAGTGAACAACTCAACCGAATAATATTTTATAATTTGGCACTTTGCCTCAATATGATTCACGGCCTTTATAATTCAATCTCAAATTTTCAACAACGTGAACCAAAAAGTAATTCATCAAGGAACAACACCTCTTTTAAATCACAACTTCAAGAAATAAATAGATTTATTCATCTTATTAACTAAATTTTTCCATTTAAATTATCTGAAGGTAAAAATCAATAATGAAAGTGTTTCCCAAAAAAATGGCAACTCAAACAAACACAGAGTTCACGTAAAAGTCAAGTGGCAATCACACCAAATTATCATATAAAAATAACCTCGGCAAACAAGGAATGAGGCACGACAAATAAGGGATTTAATAAGTTACAATAATTTTCCAATTTAATACTTAAGGGCATCTATGAATTTCAACCGATATAATATGCACATATAAACCAAGTACGTACTCGTCACCTCGTGTACATGATTTCAATTTCACAGTTTCCACATAAGACTCAATGCCTAAGGGACAATTCCCACACTCAAGGTTAGGCAAGATACTTACCTTTTTGAAGTTAGGCCGATATTCTAAAAATGTCTTCTTGCTTGAATTGACCTCCGGATAGCTCAAATCTAACCACATTTATTCAATTCAGTGAATACTAATTATACGAATTAATTCCATATGAAAATACTAATTTTCCAACAAAATCCGAAGTTTAACTCAAAAATTGCCCGTGGGGCCCACGTCTCGAAATCCGACGAAACTCAATAAATCCGATAACTCATTCAATTACGAGTTCACCCATACCAATTTTATCGAATTTCGATAACAACTCAACCTCCAAATCTAAAATTTTCGTTCTTGAAAAGTTTTGCAAAAATCTTGATTTCTTCCATATAAATCAGAAATAAATGATGAATATAACCATGGATTTATGAAATATAATAACTTTTATATATAGAATACTTACCCCAATCCATATAGTGAAAATCTCTTCAATCCGAGCTCCATAGCTCCAAATATGTTAAAATGGAAAATGGGACGACCTGCTTTATAACTGACAGTTCTGTCCAGGCTGCCCTTGGTCCTCGACATTTGACCCTGGCCCTCGATCATCGGCCTCGATCCTGGGCCTCAATCCTCGGCCTCGGTCCTCGGCCTTCGGTCCTGCCCCCGAATTTCCAGCAGAATAAAAATTGCAGCAGCTGTTTAAGTCCAACTTTTGATCCGTTAACCATCCGAAACTCACCCGAACACAAACCATATATGAATTTCAATCATAAAATATGCTACGGACCTGCTCGCGCACTCAAAATACTGAAAAGAGGTCATCTTGGCCCGATATTGACCATGGTCAAACTCCCAAATTTCTTAACCTTACTAGTCTCTCCACCAATGATCAAAAAAACAAAATACACCCAAGCCCCTCGGGTCCTTAACTAAATATACCAACAAGTCCTAAAATATCATACGAACTTATTCAAAACCTCAAATTATATCCAACAATGCTAAAACCATGAATCATACCCCAATTCAACCTTAATGAAACTAAGAAATTCCAACTTCTGCATTCGACGTCGAAACCTATCGAATCAAGTCCGATTGACCTCAAATTTTGCACACAAGTCATAAATGATATAACGGACCTATAAAAAGTTTTGGAACTGAATTCCGACCCCGATATCAAAAATTCAACTCCCCGGTCAAACTTCCTAACTTAAATTCCTATTTTAGCCATTTCAAACCTAATTTAACTACGGACTTCCAAATAACATTTCGAACACGCTCCCAAGTGCAAAATCACCATATGGAGCTATTGGAATCATCAAAATTCTATTCCGGGGTCGTTTTCTCAAAAGTCAACTCTCCGGTAAATTTTTTCCATTTAAGCTTCAAAAATGAGTTGTTCTTTAAATTATATTCCGAATTTTTCGAAAACCAAACTCGACAATACACGCGGGTCATAATACATATTACGAAGTTGCTCGAGATCTTATGTAGAATGGGGCATAGATTCTTAAAATGACAAGTCGGGTCATTACATTAAAAAACTATAATAGAAAAAAATAAAAAATATAGAAAGATGTATATTGAGATAAACTATGACTATTTATACTTTGGAGTAAGTTAAAATATAAAATAAAACTAAAATTTACTTAAGATATTAAAGATTTGATGACTTTTTAAAAAATTTCAAGCACCAAAATAAGATCTTACATAAACTATACGAAAAGATTAAATAATCATTAAAAATATTTTAATTAACAAAAATAATAAAGTCATCTTAATATTGACAAATCAAGCAAATGAATATTTTATACGTAAATAAATATTTTTTATATAATTCAAATATCTAAATTAATCTATATTATATTAAAAGAAGGGTAGTTTGAATTCTGGTTAAGCCAAGTGGCAAGCTAAAAAGAAAAAATTTGGTAATTTTAGGACAACATTAATAATTAGAAATTATAAATGGAACATAATTAATGGAAGTAGTTGAATGAAATAGTTCTTAGACATAATCTAAATATATCTTAGACAAATCTAATCTATATATCTGTTTCTTTATCTATATATTGATCCACTCATAGATTTTCTTCTATATTAGCTAGAAATATAAAGGTAAAGAATTAATTAAAAAACTATAGTAGAAAAAAATAAAAAATATAGAAAGATGTAAATTGAGATAAACTATGACTATTTATACTTTGGAGTAAGTTAAAATATAAAATAAAACTAAAATTTACTTAAGATATTAAAGATTTGATGACTTTAAAAATTAAAAAATTTCAAGCACTAAAATAAGATCTTACATAAACTATACAAAATATTTATAAGGTACGAAAAAATTAAATAATCATTAAAACTATTTTAATAACAAAAATAATAAAGTCATCTTAATATTGACAAATCAAGCAAATGAATATTTTATACGTTAATAAATATTTTTTATATAATTAAAATATCTAAATTAATGATTCTAACAAGAATTAATTTTTGGGGTAAGAATAAATCTTAACCATCAAATGGATTACTATGCGAACGAATATACATAAAGTATAACTAATTCCACTTCTTATATATATGCTTAAATTTAAATTTAAATAGTGAGAGGATATAGATATCTATATCTATATTATAATTAAAAGAGGGTAGTCAATATTAAGCTAAGTGGCTTACTGAAAAATAATTACTTTGTACTTTTAGGACAAAATCTAAAAATATTTAGCCAAAATATAATAAGAATTAAAGGAAAATCAAATTAATTTAAAGTTGTAAATCAATTCAGATTGACTCCTATTTTTATTGTAAATAGATTTCAAAACTTAAAAAATAAGAATTTCTATTTTAATAATTATTTACTAACCACATGATTTGTTTTATTCCATTTCATAATTATTTTATATTTAGAAACATTATGTGAAAAGAATGATAGTGGAACTATTGTTGTAAACATTTGAGATAAGACATTTTTCTAAAAAGAATTATGATAAGAAAAATCATACTTTGAAATTTGAGTAATTGAGTCAAAGTTACTATTGAAATAATTTTTATTTTTATTTGTATTGTATTAGAATGAGTATGATAAAAATGGATATTAAATTTAAACAAGCTAATGAAAAGCCACATGACAATGTAGTAATATTAAGTGTTGAATAATATAATAGCAACACCAAGGAACAAATAGAGAAAAAAAATCAAAAATTTCATCATACAAAAGAAGAAGGATAAAACTTATTTAAATTTGAGATGAGAAAATTTTGTTAAATATGATAAGAAATGACATGCATATGGATAAGGCCATATAACCAAAGCCTAACAGATAAAAGAAAAAATTAAAAGTATTGAATAATAAAATAAATTATATATAATGTGAGGATATTTATACTATGAATTACTTTAGAAAATAAAATGAAGTAAGTATACACAACTTAAAAATATTATTAAAAATTTAAGTAATTTAAGAATTTCAATAAATAGTTTAAAAATAAAATAAATATTTAATTTAATTTTAAAAAATTACATATCTATCTATATTATATTAAAAATATTAGATAAAGTCAAAAGTTAATAAAAACTCACATGAAAACGTAATACTATTACATATTAGATAACTTTATAACAAAAGTAAGAAAAATAATTATAATTCAACTACAAGGAAAAGGACTATTTCAACTTGCGATTAGAAAGTTTTTAAAGTTATGATAAGAATGCTCAAAATACAGATATGACAACAAAATTTAAAGTCTTGCTAGATAAAGAAAAATAAAAATTGATACCATAATAAAAATTTAAGTATACTAAATAAATATCTCATGTAGGTAATTTTACTAATGAAAACAAAGCCAAATTTGTATCTTAAAATTAAAGAGAGAAAAACAATTTTATTATATGTAATACAAAAATAATTATAAGACATTTCAATAGATTTGAAATATTATAAAAGAGCTTATGTATTAACTTTTAGACTAATTCAAAGTTATATTTTAAAATAAAATGTGATATTATTTTGAGTATAGGTAAAATATTTATGTAAAAAGATAATTAAAATTTCTTAGTAGGGAAGAGAATGTATAAAGAGTTCCGAGTATGAGGATAATACTGTAAAAAATATTAAATTTCAAGAATAAAAAAAATATATTTATTGATTATTATTAAAAGGGTAATAAGCAAGACATTAAGTCAATTCATAAGCTAATAAAAGATCACATTACAATATAACAATATTAAGTAATAAATACTGCAAAAACTATAAGCAAGGAACAATAAAGAGAAAAAACAATTGTCTAAAAATGTAGAAGGATAAGACTTATTTGAATTTGAGATGAAATACAAAGTGGTAGTAATAATTTTTTTAAAATTAATATGATTTAATGTGCTCAAACTAGACAGATGTAACGACTCGGCCGCTCGTTTTAAGTATTACAACCTCGTTTTCTCATTTATTACTCAAATTATGCTTTACATCTGTTATGTGACTTGTCAAGGTAATTGGTTCGGGTCCGGTGAGGTGTTAGAATGAATTGGACCACTTAGTTCCAAGGTTTAAAGCTTAAGTTGAAATAGTGACCGGATGTCGACCTATCTGTAAACGACCCCAGAATAGAGTTTTGATGATTCCAATAGCTCCGTATGGTGATTTTGCACTTAGGAGCGTGTCCGGAAAATTATTTGAAGGTCTGTAGTGGAATTAGGCTTGAAATGGCGAAAGTTGAATTTTTGGAAAGTTTGACCGGGGGTTGACTTTTCGATATCGGGGTCAGAGTCCGATTCTGGAAATTTGAATAGGTCTGTTATGTCATCTATGACTTGTGTGCAAAATTTGAGGTAAATCAGACGTGATTTGATTGGTTCCGGTGTCGTTTGTAGAAATTTGAATTTTCAAAGTTTATTAGGCTTGAATTGCGGTATGATTCGTGGTGTTAGCGTTGTTTGACATGATTTGAAGGCTCGACTAAGTTCGTATGATGTTTTAGGACTTGTTGGTATATTTGGTTGAAGTCCTGGTGGCCTCGGGTGAGTTTCGAATGGTTAACAAATCAAATTCGGACTTAGAAGAAAAATCTGAAAGTTTCTGCCATCTGATATCGCACCTATGGAAATTGGCTCGCAGGTGCGAGCTCGTAACAGCGAGCATGGAAAGCGCAGAAGCGGACGAGGGGCTAGTAAGGCAGTGGTCGCAGGTGCGGACAGGTGGTCCGCAGAAGCGGCGTCGCACCTGTGAAGGTTCGATCGCAGAAGCGAAAATGAGGGGGGGTCAGGCGGCTTCGCAGAAGCAGACAGCTTCTCGCAAAAGCGAGTCAGCAGAAGCGGACTTCTTGTCGGCAGAAGTGATGAAGCCGCAGAAGAGAAGGAATTCTCACATCTGCGAGACCGCAGATGCGGCTAAAAATCTCGCAGAAGCGGAAATCCCTGGACAGTACAAAAAAAAAGGGGTTACGAGTTTTTGCCATTTTTGGGCATTTCAAGCTCGGGCCGAGCGATTTTGAGCGAGGTTTTCACGAGAATTCTTGAGGTAAGTCATTTTTTATCATTTCTACTCCATAATATTGAATTATCATCGAATAATCCGGCTAGATTACATGTTTTTGAGGTATAAATCGGGGATTTAGGCTTAGGGATTTGAAAATACGATTTGATGATTTGGATATCGAGTTGATATCAGATTTGGATAATTTTGGTATGGTTGGACTCGTAGTTGGATGGGTGTTAATATTTTATAACTTTTGTCAAGTTCCGAGACACGGGCCCCATGGGCGATCTTTTTGTTGGAAAATTTGCATTTTCACATGGAATTTATTCCTATAATTTGTGTTGACTGAATCGGACTAATTATGACTAGATTCGAGTCGATCGGAGTTGGAAAATTGAGGGAAAGGCATTCTACTTGATTGATTAAGCGCGATTCGATGTAAGCGGCTTGTCTAACCCCGTGTGGGGGGAAATACCCTAGGATTTGATACTGTTATAATATTTTTGTGATATGTGAGCGCCGTGTACACGAGGTGACGAGTGTGTACATGATCTAAATTTGGAAATATCGGTTCTTGCTGAGTAATCTTCTTTTAAATTCTTTAACTGAGTTGCCTTAATATATGTAGTGATCATGATTAGCCTAGTATCACATGTCTACGTGCCTTAACTCTTACTTGCAATATGTGCAACATGCTTAGCTGAATTACATGCTTTCCTCGATTGATTTAAATCTTTAATCTGTAAGATTTCTTGCTGAAAATTTGTTGTTCCTCCGATTACTTGCTGCATATTTATTTTGGGACTACGAGGCGGTTCCTCGGGAGATCCCCCTGTACTGCATATTTATTTTGGGAATACGAGGCGGTTCCAAGAGATATCCCCCTATACTGCATATTTATTTTTGGACTACGAGGCGGTTCCTCGGGAAATCCTCTTATACTGCATATTTACTTTGGGACTATGAGGCGGTACCTCAGGAGATCTCCTTGCATATTTACTTTTGGGACCACGAGATGGTATCTCGGGAGATCCCCTATTGAGCATTTACTTTTGGGACTACGAGATGGTATCTCGAGAGTGCCCCCTGTTGTTTATCTCTATTTGTTGTGTTGTTCATTCCTCAGTTATTTCATTATATTATTATATCCTCTGTCTTAAGTTTTCTATTATTTCCAATAGGGCTTGACTGACCTTGTCACTACTCTACCGAGGTTAGGCTTGGCACTTACTTGGTACCGTTGTGGTGTACTCATGCTACTCTTCTGCACATCTTTTGTGCAGATCCAGGTACCGCTTACCAGCCCGGATATCAGTAAGCTACATGTATACGGAGACTTCAAGGTACATCTGCTAGCGTCCGTAGACCTTGGAGTCCCCCCTATATCCTTATCATGTTGTTTCCTTGTTTTAGTAGACTCTGATGTATAGAGACATTTAGTATTTCTCTTAGAAGCTTGTGACTTGTTTCTACCGGGTTTTGGGAGATTGTAGTTCTTTGACTTGCAGTTTTCATCTATTACAACTATTGAGGTTTGAGTTTCAGACTATTATTATGTTATTCCGCAATTTGTTAGGGTTGCCTAGTCTTAGAGACTAGGTGCCATCACGACATCCTACGGAGGGTGAATTGGGGTCGTGACAAGTTGGTATCAGAGCTCTAGGTTCATAAGTGTTATGAGTCACAAGCAGGTTTAGTAGAATCTCGTAGATCGGTACGGAGATGTCTGTACTTATCTTCGGGGGGCTATGGGACTGTTAGAAAAATGTTCACTTCTTTGATTCCTTATCGTGCGCATTTGTTGACTTCGAAGTTCTAAACCATTGTCTTTCTATTCTCTCACAGATGGTGAGGACACGCACAGCTGGATCTGATGATCAAACACTCGCGCCCCCTGTTGGAGCCGCAAGAGGCCGGGGTCGGGGCAGAGGCCGTGCCAGAGGCCTAGGAAGACCATGTGGTGCAGCCAGAGCACCTGCACGAGCCGCTACAGTAGAACCACAAGTAGCTCCAATTGGAGAACAGGCACCTAAGACGTTGTTACTACCCTTGCACTTCAGGAGACTCTTGCCCAGTTCTTGAGCATGTTTGGCACTCTAGCTCAGACAGGGTTGATTTTACTTGCTCCTGCCATATCTCAGGTCGGGGAGGAGCACAGATGCCTGCCGCCCGTACCCAAGAGCCACGGGCCCAAGTTGATCATGCCCAGAGGTTATACCAGTGCAGCCAGTTGTCCCAGTTCGGCCCGAGGTTAGGGCAGTAGTTTCCGAGGGGGAGCAGCTCAGGCTCGAGAGGTATAAGAAGTACCACCTTCCCACTTTCAGCGGTTTGGCTTCAGAGGATTCTCAGGGTTTTCTTGAGGAATGCCATTGTATCTTCTGTACTATGGGTATTGTGGATTCTAATGGGGTTTCTTTCACGGCATTCCAGCTTAGAGGAGCGGCCTTCCAGTGGTGGCGAGCATACGAGTTGGATAGTCTGGATGTGGCAGCTTCACTCACTTGGACTCATTTTTCAGATATGTTCTTGAGGGAATATGTTCCTCAGAGTCTTAGAAATGCATGGCGCGCAGAGTTTGAACAGCTGTGCCAGGGTTCTATGACCATGTCAGAGTATGCGATTCGATTCAGTGATTTGGCTAGGCATGCACCAGCCTTGATTTCTACTATTCGAGAGCGGGTTCGCCAATTTATTGAGGGTCTCCACCCTAGTATCATATTCAGTATGGCCCGAGAGTTGGAGATGGACATCGCATACCAGAAGGTGGTGTCTATTGCTAGAATATTAGAGGGTATGCAGATCTGGGAGAGAGAAGAAAGGGAAGCTAAGAGACCCCAAGATTCTGGAAAGTATAACAGTTCTCATGCCCCATCTACAGCTCGTCAGGGTAGGGGTTATGGGGGTCGTCCTGTTCATTCAGCACTTCCATCTGCCAGCAGTACTCCGGCAATTCCTTAGGCCCCAAGATCCCTATTATGCACCGCCAGTGTCTAGTGTACCTACTGTACGGAGTGCTTCCAGCGTCCAGTCCAGTCAATCATGCCCGAGCCAGTCACATCAGCCACGTCCTCCGGGAGCTTGTTTTGAGTGTGGTGACACTCGTCATATGGTTAGGGATTGCCCGAGATTTAGGAGGGGTGTACCTCCACAGATTTTGCAGGCCCCACCTATTCCACAGGGCCCTCAAGCTTCTCAGTCCATGATTACTGCTCTAATTGCCACTCCACCTGCACATCCAGCTAGAGGTGGAGGTCGAATAGGTAGAGGTCGCCCTAGAGGGGGAGGCCAGGCCAAATATTATGCCCTTCCTGCTAGGACGGGGGCAGTTGCATCTGATTCTATTATCACAGGTATTATTCTGGTCTGTCATAGAGATGAATCAGTCTTATTTGATCCAGGCTCCAATTATTCTAATGTGCCATCTTATTTTGCCCCGTATTTGGGCATATCTCATGATTCTTTGAGTTCTTCTGTTTATGTATATATGCATGTGGGTGAATCTATTATTAGTCATGTTTGATTGTTATTAGTGGTTTTGAGATCAGAGCTGATTTATTATTTCTCAGTATGGTGGATTTCGATATTATTTTGAGCATGGACTGGTTATCTCCTTATCACTCTATTCTTGATTGTTACGCCAAGACGGTGACGTTGGCTATTCCAGGTCTACCGTGGCTAGAGTGGAGAGGTACCTTGGATCATGTTCCTAGTAGGGTTGTTTCATTTCTTAAGGCTCAACGAATGGTTAAGAAGGGGTGTGATGCGTATCTGGCCTATGTGAGAGATGTTAGTGTTGATACTCCTACAGTGGAGTCAGTTCCTATAGTAAGGTATTTTCCTGATGTATTTTCAGCGGATCTTCCGGGTATGCCACCCGACATGGATATTGACTTTGGCATTGATTTGTTACCAGGCACTCAACCCATTTTTATTCCACCATATCGTATGGCCCCGGCAGAATTGAAGGAATTAAAGGAGCAGTTACAGGAGCTGCGTGATAAGGGTTTTGTTCGGACCAGTGTATCGCCTTGGGGTGCTCCTGTCTTATTTGTGAAGAAGAAGGATGGTTCAATGCGGATGTGTATTGATTACCTCCAGTTGAACAAGGTTAGAGTGAAGAACTTGTATCCATTGCCACATATTGACGACCTATTTGATCAGCTTCAGGGTGCCAGAGAGTTCTCTAAGATCGACTTACGTTCAGGCTATCATCAGTTGAAGATTCGGTAGCCAGATATCCCGAAGACTACTTTTAGGACTCGGTATGGTCATTACGAGTTCCTTGTGATGTCTTTTGGGCTGACTAATACCCCAGCATAATTTATGCACTTAATTAATAGTGTGTTTCAGCCTTAACTTGATTATTTCGTCATTGTGTTTATTGACAACATTCTGGTGTATTTCCGGAGCCGGGAAGATCATGAGCAGCACCTGAGGACTGTGCTTCAGACTTTGAATGAAAAGAAGTTAAATGCAAAATTTTCAAGTGTGAATTCGGGCTTGATTCAGTGGGATTTTTGGGTCATATAGTTTCGTGCGAAGGGATCAAGGTAGATCCGAAGAAAATTGAAGTAGAGCAGAGTTGTCCCAGACCGTCATCAGCTACTGAGATCGAGAGTTTCCTTGGTTTGGCAGGGTATTATCGCCGATTTGTAGAGGGTTTTTCTTCTATTGCTGCACCTATGACTAAATTGACCCAGAAGGGTGCTCCGTTCAGATAGACCGAGGAATGTGAGGAGAGCTTTCAAAATCTCAAGACAGCCTTGACTACAACCCCAGTATTGGTGTTGCCTACAGGTTCAGGGTCTTATACTGTGTATTGTGATGCGTCATGTATTGGTCTCGATGAAGTGTTGATGCAAGACGGTAGGGTGATTGCATATGCGTCCATACAGTTAAAGGTACATGAGAATAATAATCCAGTCCACGATCTTGAATTAACAGCTATTGTTCATGCCTTAAAATTTTGACGGCATTATTTGTACGGTGTCCATTGTGAGGTTTATACCAATCACCGGAGTCTACAGCATCTGTTTAAACAGAAGGATCTTAATTTGTGGCAGCGGAGGTGGTTGGAGTTGCTTAAGGATTATGATATCACTATTCTCTATCATCCCGGGAAGGCCAATGTGGTGGCCAATGCCTTGAGTCGTAAGGCGGAGAGTTTGGGCAGCTTAGCATACTTACCGATAGTAGAAAGGCCTTTAGCCTTAGATGTTCAGGCCTTGGCCAACCAGTTTGTTAGATTGGATGTTTCCGAGCCGAGACGAGTTTTAGCTTATGTGTTTTCTCAATCTTCTCTTTATGATTGTATCAGGGAGCGTCAGTATGATGACCCCCATCTGCTTGTCCTTAAGGACACAGTTCAGCACAGTGATGCTAAGGAAGTCACTATTGGAGATGATGGTATATTACGAATGCAGGGCAGGCTATGTGAGCCTGATGTAGATGGTTTGCGTGAGTTGATTCTCCAAGAAGCTCACAGTTCGCAGTACTCCATCCACCCGGGTGCTACAAAGATGTATCAGAACTTGAGACAACACTATTGGAGGAGGCGGATGAAGAAACACATAGTAGAATATGTAGCTCGGTGCCTAAATTGTCAGCAGGTGAAGTATGAGCATCAGCGACCTGGTGGACTGCTTCAGAAGTTAGAGATTCCAGAATGGAAATGAGAGCGGATCACTATGGATTTTGTTGTTGGGCTCCCACGGACTCAGAGGAAGTTCGATGCAGTTTGGGTGATTGTGGATAGATTGACCAAGTCACCTCATTTCATTCCTGTGGTTACTACTTACTCTTTGGAGCAGCTGGCTTAGGTTTACATTCGCAATATTGTTAGGCTTCATAGCGCACCAGTATCTATCATCTTTGACCAGAGTACGTAGTTTACATCACGATTCTGGAGAGCCGTATAGCGAGAGTTGGGTAGTCGGGTAGAGTTGAGTACAACATTTCACCCTCAGATGGACAAGCAGTCCGAGCGCACTATTCAGATATTGAAAGATATGTTACGCGCTTGTGTTGTAGATTTAAGGGGTTCTTGGGATCATTTTCTGCCACTTGCAGAGTTTTCTTATAATAACAGCTACCAATCGAGCATTCATATGGCTCGTATGAGGATTTATATGGGAGACGGTGTCGGTCTCTGGTGGGTTGGTTTGAGCCGGGTGAGGCTAGACTATTGGGTACTGATTTAGTCCAGGATGCTTTGGAAAAGGTTAAATTAATTAAGGAACCACTTCGCACGGCGCAGTCTAGACAAAAAGGTTATGCCGACCGGAAGGTTCGCGATGTTGCTTACATGGTAGAATGGAAGGTACTACTCTGAGTTTCGCCTATGAAGGGTGTTATGAGATTTGGGAAGAAGGGAAAGTTGAGTCCTAAGTATATTAGACCTTTTGAAATACTTAAGAAGATTGGAGAGGTGGCTTATGAACTTACATTGCCGCCTAATCTATCAGGTGTTCATCCGGTGTTTCATGTATCTATGCTCCGGAAGTATGTCGGAGTTCCATCTCATGTTTTGGATTTCAGCACAGTGCAATTGGATTTAATTTGACTTATGATGTGGAGTCGGTGGCCATTTTAGACACACAGGTTTGAAAGTTAAGATCAAGAACATAGCTTCAGTGAAAGTACAATGGAGAGGCAAGCCAGTCATAGAAGCTACTTGGGAGACCGAGCGGGAGATGCGGAGCAAATATCCACACCTATTTTAGGCCCCATGTATGATTCTAAGCCCGTTCGAGGATGAACCTTTATTTAAGATGAGGAGAATGTAAGAACTCGACCGGTTATTTTGAGTATTTTAACCTCGTTTCCCCATTTACTGCTCAAATTATGCTTTAGATCTGTTATGTGACTTGTCGAGGTAATTGGTTTGGGTCCGGTGAGGTGTTGGAATAAATTAGAACACTTAGTTCCAAGGTTTAAAACTTAAGTTGAAATAGTGACCGGATGTCGACCTATGTATAATTTCCCCGGAATAAAGTTTTGATGATTCCAAAAGCTCAGTATGGTGAATTTAGACTTAGGAGCGTGTACGAAATATTATTTGGAGGTCTGTAGTGGAATTAGGCTTGAAATGGCGAAAGTTGAATTTTTGGGAAGTTTGACCGGGGTGGGGGTGACTTATTAATATCGAGGTCGAAATCCGATTCTGAAAATTTGAATAGGTCTGTTATGTTATTTATGACTTGTGTGCAAATTTTGAGGTCAATCGGACGTGATTTGATAGGTTCCGGTGTGATTTGTAGAAACTTGAAATTTCAAAGTTTATTAGGCTTGAATTGGGGTGTGATTATGGTTTTAGCGTAGTTTGGCGTGATTTCAATTCTCAAGTAAGTTCGTATGATATTTTAGGATTTATTGGTGTATTTGGTTGAAGTCTCGGGGGGCCTCAGGAGAGTTTCGAATGGTTAACAGATCGAATTCGGACTTGGAAGAAAAATCTGAAAGTTTCTGCCATCTGATGCAATCGCACCTGCGGAAATTACCTCGCAGGTGCGAGCTCGCAGAAGCGAGCATGGCAAGCACAGAAGTGGAAGAAAGGCTGGTGAGGCACTGGTCGCAGGTGCGGACGGGTGGTCCGCAGAAGCGACGTCGCACCTGCGAAGGTTCGATCGCAAAAGTGGAAATGAGGAAGGCCAAGCGGCTTCGCAGAAGCGATGAAGCCGCAAAAGCAAAGAAATTCCTGCATCTACGAGACCGCAAATGCGACTAAAAATCTTGCAGAAGCGGAAACCCCTGGACAGTACAAAAAACAAAGGGGTTCCGAGTTTTTGCCATTTTTGGGCATTTCAAGCTCGGGCGGGTGATGTTGAGCGAGGTTTTCACGGGAATTCTTGAGGTAAGTCACGTGTGATCATCTCTACTCCATAATATTGAATTATCATCGAATAATCCGACTAGATTACGTATTTTTGAGGTGTAAATAAGGGATTTAGGACTAGGGATTTGGAAATAAGATTTGATGATTTGGAGGTCGAGTTGATATCGGATTTAGATAATTTTGGTATGGTTAGACTCGTAGTTGAATGGGCGTTCATATTTTGTAACGTTTTTCAAGTTCCGAGACGTGGTCCCCACGGGCGATTGTTTTGAGTTAAATTTCGGATTTTTTTGTTAGAAAATTTGTATTTTCATATGGAATTTATTCCTATAATTTGTGTTGACTGAATCGAACTAATTATGACTAGATTCGAGCTGATCGGAGCTAGAAAATCAAGGGAAAGGCATTCTACTTGACTGATTGAGCGTGATTCGAGGTAAGTAGCTTGTCTAACCCTGTGTGTGGGAAATTCCCCTAGGATTTGATACTGTTGTAACATTTTGTGATATGTGAGCCCCGTGTACGCGATGTGACGAGTGCATACACGGGCTAAATTTGGAAATATCGATTTTTGCTGAGTAATCTTCTTTTAAATTCTTTAACTAAGTTGCCTTAGTATATGTAATGATCATGATTAGCCTAGTATCACATGTCTACGTGCCTTAACTCTTACTTGCAATATGTGCAACATGCTTAGCTGAATTACCTGCTTTCCTTGATTTGATTTAAATCTTTAATCTGTAAGATTTCTGGCTGAAAATTTATTGTTCCTCTGATTACCTGCTGCATATTTATTTTGGTACTACGAGGCGGTTCCTCGAGAGATCCCCTTGTACTGCATATTTATTTTGGGACTATGAGGCGGTTCCTAGGGAGATTCCCATGTACTGCATATTTATTTTGGGACTATGAGGTGGTTCGTCGGGAGATCCCCCTATACTGCATATTTATTTTGGGACTACTAGGCGGTTCCTTGGGAGATTCTCCTGTAATGCATATTTATTTTGGGACTACGAGGCGGTACCTCGGGAGATCCTTTTGCATATTTACTTTTGGGACCACGAGACGGTATCTCAGGAGATCCCCTGTTGAGCATTTACTTTTGGGACTACGAGACGGTATCTCGGGAGCGCCCCCTGTTGTTTACCTCTATTTGTTGTGTTGTTCACTCCTCAGTTATTTCATTATATTATTATATCCTCTGTCTTAGGTTTTCTATCATTTCCAGTAGGGCCTGACACCTCGTCACTACTTTACCGAGATTAGACTTGGCACTTACTGGGTACCGTTATGGTGTACTCATGCTACTCTTCTGCACATCTTTTGTGCAGATCGAGGTACCGCTTACCAGCCTGGATTTAGTAAGCTACCTGTATACGGAGACTTCAAGGTACATATGCCAGTACCCGCAGACCTCGGAGTCCCCCCTCTATCCTTATCATATTGTTTCCTTGTTTTAGTAGACTCTGATGTATAGAGACATTTAGTATTTCTCTTAGAAGCTTGTGAGTTGTTTCTACTGGGTTTTGAGAGATTGTAGTTCTTTGACTTACAGTTTTCATCTATTACAACTATTGAGGTTTGACTTTCAGACTCTTATTATGTTATTCCGCAATTTGTTAGGGTTACCTAGTCTTAGAGACTAGGTGCCATCACGACATCCTACTGAGGGTGAATTGGGGTCGTGACAACATATCACAACATTATATGTTTAGTATTCTTTAATATTGACCGTAAAGCAAAATACAAATGCCAAAATCAAGGGGTTGGGTTATTACAGATACCAAAGAAAAAGTTATCCACTATGAGATTTGAGAAATGATTTCATGTCATGCTTCTTAATTAATATCTAATAATCATTTATAATCTCTATATCGAAGGTTTAATTTTAAGGTTATTTGCACATAATCCAACAACAACAACAACCCAGTATAATCCCACTAGTGGGGTCTGGGGAGGATAGTGTGTACGCAGACCTTACCCCTACCCTGGGGTAGAGAGGTTGTTTCCAATAGACCTTCGGCATCCTTCCCTCCAAGAACTCCCCACCTTGCTCTTGGGGTGACTCGAACTCACAGCCTCTTGGTTGGAAGTGGAGGGTGCTTACCATCAGAGCAACCCACCTTGTCAATATTTGCACATAATCCAAATAACCCAGATCATAATTTGACATGGTTCATGTCCGCGCATCGCGCGGGTACTAATACTAGTTATATTAAAAGGATGGTGGTATGCATTTTGGTTAAGCCAAGTGGCAAGCTGTCATGACCCAAAATCCCGCCACTGGAGTCGTGATGGCACTTAGTCTCTAAGACTAGGTAAGCCTATTTTTATAACAATTTAAGCCATTTTTTTTTATATTTATAAACCAACAACGGAAATAATTACAAATATAACAACCTCCCAAGACTGGTAATACTGAGTCAAGAACTCTAACTGAATACATGAAATAATCTCAAGGATCGAATACTCAATACTGTTTGAATAATAAATAACATTACAATAAAAGGGAAAGACTCCAAGGAACTGCGACGACCAAGCAGCTCTACCTTGAATCCTTGCAATCCCACTCTAACTCTGTTCAAGTCCGATATCTCCAATACCTGGCTCTGTACAAAAATGTGCAGAAGTGTAGTATGAATACACCACAGTCGGTACCCAGTAAGAATCAAGACTAACCTCGGTGGAGTAGAGACGAGGTACAGTCAAGACACTCACTAGTCTAATAACCTGTGCAATATAGTATACAAAATAATAGGAAATAAATAACAATAAGGGCAACACAAATCAAACAGTGATATGCCCGGCATGGCAACAAGAACACTATTAATATTGCTCAACAAATAATAAATACAAGTACACCTAATTAAATCAAGTTCTTCAAATAAATATCTTTCACGTATAATTCTTCCAAATAACTCTCTTTCAAATATAATTTCCTCAAATAAATATCTTTCAAATATAATTCTTTCAATAAATCTTTTTCAACTATAATTTCCTCAAATAAATATCTTTCACATACAATTCCTTCAAATACTACTTTTTGAATAAAAATCCTTCCAAATAAATATTTTGAATATAATTCTTTCAATTAAAAGTCACCATGTGACACCTCATTTCATAATCATAAGAATACGGCTCTCAGCCCTTTTCATATTTTTTGTAAACACGGGTCTCAGCCCACTTTCATATTTTCACGGCACTACGTGCCCATAATTAAATCGTCATATTTTTCCGGCACCTCGTGCCCATTTTTTCATATTACATCTGCACGGACAGTTCACGTGCCAATAATAAAGCCATCATATTTTTTCCGGCACTTCGTTCCCACGTTTCATATCTCAATTGCACGGACAATTCATGTGCCAATATCATCATTATTTACTCACGGCACCTCGTGCCCACATTTCTTTATCACAACCGCCTGGCAATAGCTACAGGCTTCCATTTCAACATAAATCAGACTATTATCAATTTACCAACAACAAGACAAATTACACAAGGTATAAAAATAAACACAAGAAAAATCACAAGATCACATAAAATCACCAATGCAACAACTCAACATCATCATATATCATCCCTGACAATAGCCACCCTTATCTCTCCTATAGCCACCCTTATCACTCCTATAATAGCTTTCATTATCCCTCTGCCCTGACAATATCAATAGCCACCCTTATCGCTTCTATAATCACCCTTATCTCTCTTATAGCCACCCTTATCACTCCTATAATAGCCTCACTTATCTCTCCGCCCTGACAATATCAATAGCCATCCTTATCGCTCCTATAGCCACCCTTATCTCTCCTATAGCCACTTTTATCTCTCCTATAGCCACCCTTATCGCTCTGCCCACACAATATCCCAACACACATAACAACAGTGAAATACCACCCTTATACCCACATAATATCAACAGTGAAATGCCACCCTTATATCCTCAAAATAAAAACTCAACAATTTACACAGAATATTATCACGGCAACATAACAAAATTAATTCATAACATAATTTTCTCAATGGCCACAACTAATTCCAAAGATATAACAAATCAATTAATTTCACAACAAATAGCTGAAGGCTCCACACAATGTGTATAAAACCTCAAAAATAATCAACAGAGATAGAAATTACTCAATATAGTGCAACACCTTCATTAATCCAAATTCTCAATAATTATATAAACACCTCTTCTTAAGCTTATTTAATTTATTATTTGCAGAGGAAATATTCATAATGAAATTTAATTCCAAGAAATATCAAACCATCAAACTCACGGAATTCACATAAATATACAAGTAACATGCACATCAAATCATCATATAAAAACAAATTCAATAAATGCGAATTGAGGTATGGCAAATAGATGATTAAATAAATGCCAACAATTATCCAATTTACTACACAATATGCTCAAGACTTTAACTCAGTAAATTTTGCACATACAATCCCGAGTACGTACTCGTCACCTCGCGTACACGGCTTTTCACATTTCACAAATGGCACATAAGACTAGATGCCTAAGGGGTAATTCCCCCACTCAATGTTAGGCAAGATACTTACCTTTTTGAAGTTATGCCAATATTCCAAAATCGTCTTGTTTCTTGAATTGACCTCCAGACCTCTCAAATCTTGTAACGACCCGACCGGTCATTTTGAGCTCTGGCGCGTCATTCAGTGGTTCAAAGCCTTGAGCAGCTTCACTTCAGGTATTATGACTTGTACGCGTGGTCGGAATTGAAATTTCGGAAGTTCAAAGTTGATTTGAAAAGAAAATTCTCATTTCGGAAGCTTTAAGTTGGAAGAATTGACTAAGGTTGGATTTTTGAGTAAACGAACTCGGAATCGGAATTGGAAGGTTCCAATAGGTTCGTATGATAAATTCGGACTTGGGCGTATATCCGGATCGAGTTTTGGATGACCTGAGAGCGTTTCTGCGCCTATTGTGGAAGTTGGCATTTTGGAAGAATTTCATAAATTTGGGTTAAAGTGAATTTCAATGTTATCAATGTCCGTTTGGGATTCCGAGTTTGGGAATAGCTCCGTATGATGATTCTGTTATAGGGAGCGCATCCGAAAGTGGATTTGGAGGTCCGTAGGTCATTTTGGAGTCATTTGGCTAAAGTTAGAAATTTGAAGGTTTTTGAGAAGTTTGACTGAAAGTGGACCTTTTTATATCGGGGTCAGAATTTGATTCCGGAAGTTGCAGTAGGTCCGTAATGTCAATTATGACTTGTGTGCAAAATTTGAGGACAATCGGACGTGATTTGATAGGTTTCGACATCGATTGTAGAAGTTGAAGTTTCAAGGTTCATTAAGTTTGAATTGGGGTGCGATTCATGATTTTGATATTGTTTGATGCGATTTGAGGTCTCGAGCAAGTTTGTGTTATGTTATGGGACTGGTTGGTATGCTTGAACGGGGTCCCGGGGGCCTCGGGTGTGTTTTGGGATGGTTTCGGACCAAATTTGCCTTGTTTATGATTGTTGGTTTCTGGTGTTTAGGTTGTTCATCGCGATCACGTAGATAGGCACGTGATCGCATATTGCTAACTGAGAGTTGGCGAAGTTGTTCTTCGCTATCGCAGGGGCAAGTACGCGATCGCGAAAGGCATTGGTCTGAGGCATGAAGGTTTGTCCTTCGCGTTCGCAAAGCTGGGCTCGCGTTAGCGTAGGTTGATCAGGCAGAGGTTCGCGATCACATCACCATTGTCGCGTTCGCGTAGAAGAGAAGTTGGGGTAGCTGAATTTTGTCTTCGTGATCCGGGCACGTGGGCCCGAGGGTGATTTTACCGACTTTTCGAACGGAGATAGGAATGGTTGTAAATTGCATTGTTATGAGTATTAGAGTATATTTGCATTGGTTTGCACATTGTTGTACTAGTTTTGGAGTGTTGGGCATCGGTTTGAGTTGTTTGAAGGGCTCGGAAGCCGGTTATTGAACTTCGGAGCGAGGTAAGTCTCCTTTCTAACCTTGTAAGAGGGAATTTACGTCATAGGTGAAATAAATCAATATGTGCTCCTATTTGTAGGGGCTACGTACGCACGAGGTGCCGAGAGTCCGTGAGTAGCTACTATTATGTCTAAGTTCGTATAGTCCAGAACCCAAAAGCATGCTTTACTTGTAATATTTGCAGTCTTGTTGTCAATTGAAATGCCTAAATCATATCGAACTGGGTAAATGAACTTTCTAAAAAGCTAAACATCATTTCTTGACTGTTAAAAGAGCAATTGCCATTTCCTTGGAAAATTCCCCCTTGATGAAGTCTTGATTGATTGTTTGAATGTTTTTATCTTTGTGGAACGGGCCGAACACCTCGGTAGATTAAATAGATGCATCTATGGTTCGCGCCATTCGACTCTCTGGCGGTGCACGGTTTAAATATTTATTGGATCAAGTCGTACGACCTCGGCCTGATTTGCGCATGCTTGTATTGCTTGCCTTGAAATTTTTAAATAATGATATTGTCTCTCTGGTCTGAGATAAATTGATAAATGATGAAATAGGAATTTGAAAATCTCTTAATAACAAAAGAATTGTTTACTCATTTCATGATATTGGGCTTACATCCGCTCTTCGTGATCCATGCTTAAATTATATCATTGGTATATTAAATATAGCCCATAGTAAGTGTCTGATTCGACCCCTCGTCACTACTTCTTCGAGGTTAGGCGGGATACTTACTAGGTACGCGTTGATTTACGTACTCGTACTATACTTGCTGCACATTTTATTGTGTAGGCACATATATATTATTGGCCTTGTGGGCGCAGTGGCGTGGTTGATACGGGGACTTAGGTGAGTTGTATTTTTGAGACGATTCGCAGCCAGCAGAGTCTCCTTCAGAGTATTTGTATTGTTTTCTTTTCTGTCCAAATTTATATTCCGGGCAGTTACTGTATGTTATTTATCTCCTAGTAAATGCTCATGCACTTGTAACACCGGGTTTTAGGATTAATTATCGGCGTTCAGTTTTGAAATTGATAAAAATATTATTATTTATTCTGAAAACTCTCATCCTTTACTATTTAATTTGAAGGAAAATAGGATTTTAAAAACATTAAAGATGATGACAAAATCTAGTATTTATTGTTGGCTTGCCTGACAGTGGTGTCCGGCGCCATCACGACCTTAATGGATTTTGGGTCGTGACAAATCTATTCAAATCAGTTGTATAACTTCATCAAAATTCATTGGAAATAATTCCGGATAATAAAACGTCGACTTAAACATTTATTCCAAAAAAGTCAACAAAAGTCAACGCGGGACCCGCCTCTCAGAACCCGACAATTTTTACGAAATCCGAACACCCATTTCGATACGAGTTCAACCATACCAATTTTATCTAATTCCAATAACAAATCGACCTCCAAATCTTAAATTTAAACCAATAGGGTTTTCTAAATTTTTCAACTTAATTCACCCATTAAATGATGGATTCAAAGACATAATCATGGGAATTAATTAAAACTGGATAAGAATCACTTACCCCAAACACCCATGCAAGAATCTCTCCAAAAATCGCCTTCTACCGAGCTCCTAATTTGATTTTGTGTTATGAACTCAAAACCCCCGTTTTGGAACTTTTAATTCTGCCCAGAAGTGCCTTCATCGCATTCGCGACCATAGCTTCGTGTTCGCGAAGCAAAAAAATGTGTTGCCGAGATTCCTTCTTCACGTTCGCGATATCCTCATCGCGTTCGCGATGCCTTCCGACCTCTGTCCTTCGCGTTCGCGAGACACGAGTCGCATTCGCGAAGTCTTAACGCCTAGCATGCCCCCAACTCCCCTTCTTCTTCTCATCCATGTTTGCCCACTCACGTTCGCGTAGGCTTTCCTCAGCTCCCTTCTTTGCGTTCACGTCTTCTTCATCGCGTTCGCGATGGGCAAATCCCAGCCGTCCAAAATCCTTCTTCGCGAACGCGTGAGGCCCTTCGCGTTCGCGAAGAACAATACCACATATCAGTTCTAGCAGTTGCAAAACAAGGAAAAATGATCTGAAACCATCCCAGAACTCACCTGAACCCCTCGGGACCTCAACCAAACATACCATCAAGTCCAAAAACATCATACGAACTTAGTCGAACCTTCAAATCACCTCAAACAACTCTAAAACCACGAATCATACCCCAATTCAAGCCTAATGAACTTTGAAATTTCAAATTTTATATCTTGTACCGAAAAATATCAAATCAATCCGGAATGATTTCAAATTTTGCACGCAAGTCATAATTTACATAACAAAATTATTTCAATTTCCAGAATCGGATTCCGGCCCCAATATCAAAAAGTCAACCACCCGGTCAAACTTCCCAAAAATTCATCTTTCACCATTTCAAGCCTAATTCCATTACAGACCTCCAAATAATTTTTCGGATACGCTCCTAAGTCCATAATCACCATACGGATCTATTGACATCATCAAAATTCCATTCCAGAGTCTTTTGCTCAAAAGTCAACTCTCCGGTCAACTCTTTCCATTTAAGCTTCTAAATAAGGATTGTTCTTCTAATTTAATTCTGTATCTTCAGTAAATCAAATTTGACCACACCCGCGGGTCATAATATATATTACGAAGCTGCTCGAGACCTTAAGTCACTGAATGGGGCGTTAATTCTTAAAATGACAAGTCGGGTCGTTACATTCTCCATCTCTTAAACAAATGTTCGTCCTCGAACGTGCCAAGAATCTTTCTGAGGACATTAAATTGCTGAGTGTATTCTTACACACATACTCGTGGGTGATTCTACGTTCCGCAATTTCACATAGGTCCGACAACGCCATCTCAGTTGAGATTATTTCTTTTATCCATACTTATAAACTTTAAAACCAATTTCTTACACTCCAAACATTTTCAAAATGCCTGATTTTCACATCAACGAACGGTATTAGTCTCAACTGACTATAGCAACTCGTGCCTACGCACACATCAACTTTCTTGATAGTGTTGAAGTACTCTGTATTTCTTTTTTTCCGGGGTGTTACATTCTCCCCCACTTAGGATCATTCGCCCTTGAATAAGAAATAGAGTCCGCCCTCAAACACATAACATAACTTATCTCTTCTTTCGCACGTCTCAATCCCCCATATTTTACTAACACCCAATTTTTTTAGAAATTTCGGTAGAGTCTCCCTTGTAATTGGGCCTATCCACCTGCCAGAGTAACACCAAAATAACTCCTAACAACACATCCGCAACCCCACAAAGGACCACAATGTATATATCAATAACACTAATCTCAGCATTACAAACACTACATTATCATAATTACATCAGGACATGAAGCACATCATATGCATGCCCATCACCATATCTCTGGTCTTAATAGTTGTTCATAATCGATTACAACATCGCCAATTAACCTCATATTAACCAAAACCTTGTTTCGAATTTTCACAACACTGACAGCAAAATGTGAGGCATGAAGACCTCATAACTATTTACCCGACTTAACGAGTCACATTTAACGCCACCTGGGCACTCACCTCGTAGGCTAAGACTCAATAATTGCAGCACAATTATGGCACATAAACACATAAAAGAATTACCACATAAGCCTATCAGGCATAACTCCCTATTAGTATTATAGTATAAATTAAACTTCACAAAGGAAGAATTTAAAATCATAAATATTTCACCATAAGGACCTCGTCCTTATATAACTTCCACTGCGGCTTGTAGCCCGGTTTTAATATTTCACATCATATAAAAATGCGAGGATCTCGTCCTCAACTCCGAATCACAAGTATTTTGCACATTATGCCAACTGAAATTTCAATTTCCTTTCTTTTTTCTTTTTAATAAATTTCGTAAATATTTTTCAAAACACATAATGAACCCTCATACCGGTAGGGCATATAATTCATAAAATTGGAATCAATTATTCCGAAACACATCAAACCCACTGTAATGAATAATAAAAATTATTTTTGGACTTATAGCCCTCAATGGTGCCCAAAAATAAAAATGGCAGACACGGGCTCACATCTTCAAATCTCCCAACAGGGATAAACATATAAGTGGGTCACATAATTACGAAGCTCACCCATAAGCGGAGAATAATAGGAGGACTCACCACAATATTCAAATCTGAATCAAATCAAGAAAAATATTCTTTTATAACAAATCGGGATCGTACCTGTAACGACACCATCTGGTGTATCGGCCTCAGCCAAATCATAGTGATTATATCAATGGCTCGGGCCTCCACCTCTTTGGCGCCCTCTACCCGTCTGTCCTCCACTCCTAACTAGTTGTACACGTGGGGTAGTAGCTGCACTGGGGCCCACAGTCTGAGTGTTCTGATAAAATCCACCCCTCCCAAGTCTGGGACAATCTCTCATAATATGCCTATTGTCACCACACTCATAACAGCCCTTCTGAGGTCGCGGTTGCTCATACTAAGTCTGTATCGGATAACTGGAATAACCATTATATGAATCCCGTGTCGGTGGTGCATTGTAAGAACTTACTGGAGCACTCCGAGTAATCTAATGTGCGGACTAAGCTGTCCGACTGCTCGAGCCTCCGCTATAATAGGTCCTAGCTGAAGAGAAATCCACTGAAACCTCCAGATCTTCGAGACCTTTTGGCCTCCTTAGACTCCATTTCCTCACCTAGAACACCCTCAATCTTCTTCGTAATCTCCACTACTTGTTGAAATGGAGTATCAATTTTCAACTTTAGAGCCATGCATATTTTAATATCATAATCGAGCCCCTCAATGAATCTGCGGACCCACACTCTGACTGTATAAACCAAGATAGGTGCATGGCGGGCTAACTTACTGAACCTGATAGCATATTCTGACATTGTCATAGTGCCCTAACGCAACTATTCAAACTCTGTGTGTCACGCATCTCGGAGAGTCTGGGGAACAAACTCTTTCAAGAATATTTCCGAAAATTGAGCCCAAGTTGGTGGTGTTGCATTGGATGGTCTACCTTCCTCATAGATTTGCCACAACTGATACACTGCGCCTGACAGTTGAAATGTAGTAAAGGCAACTCCACTCACTTTCACAATACCCATGGTGCGGAGAATACGGTGACAATTTTTTATAAATTCTTGGGCATCCTCTGTAGCTGTGCCACTGAAAGTAGGTGGACTATACCTCTTAAACCTCCCAAGTCTCTTTTGTTCTTCTTCTGATGCCTCTGGCCTGACCTCAGGCCGAAGCGGAATAATAGGTTGTACCGGTACTACACCTGAAACCTGATCAACGTGAACCTGCTGCTCAGGAGTTGTGGTAGGAGTCTGAGCTACTCCCCCAATTTGCGAAATATTTTGTGCAACAGAGATCAATCCCGCCTGAGTTAATGTACCAAACATACTCAGGAACTGTGCTAAAGTCTCCTGAATCCCAGGGGTAACAACAAGTGCTTCGGGTACCTGTCCCCCAGCTGGAGCTACTGGCGGCTCCTCAACTGCTCATCTAACCGATGTTCTAGCGGTGACATGTTTCCTTCCCCGGCCTCTACCTCAGCCCCAGCCTCTTGCGGCCCTAGCAGTATGCGCGGGTGCCTGCTCAGCTGACCCGGTAGCACATGTCCTCACCATCTGTGAGAGAATAGAGATGCAAAGGCTCAAATTCCAAATTCAACAAATTCAGCACGACAAGAATGAAAGAAGTGGAAATTTCCTAACAATTCTGTAGCCTCTCGAAGATAAGTACAGACGTCTCCATACCGATCCGCAAGACTCTACTAGACTCGTTCGTGACTCGTAGAACCTATGAACCTAGAGCTCTGATACCAACTTGTCACGACCCAAAATCCCGCCACAGGCGTCGTGATGACACTTAGTCTCTAAGACTAGGTAAGCCAATTTTTATAACAATTCAAGCTATTTTTTATATATATATAAACCAACAACGAAAATAATTACAAATATACCAATCTCCCAAGACTGGTAATACTGAGTCATGAACTCTACCCGAATATATAAAATGATCTCAAAGATCGAAGACTCAACACTGCTTGAATAATAAATAACAATGCAATAAAAGGGAAAGACTCCAAGGAACTGCAACGACCAAGCATCTCTACCTTGAATCCTTGTGATCCCACTCTAACTCTGTTCAAGTACGATATCTCCAATAACTGGCTCTGCACAAAAATGTGCAGAAGTGTAGTATGAGTACACCACAGTCGGTACCCAGTAAGTATCAAGACTAATCTCAGTGGAGTAGAGACGAGATACAGTCAAGACACTCACTAGTCTAATAACCTGTGCAATATAGTATACAAAATAATAGAAAATAAATAACAATAAGGGCAACACAAATCAACCAGTGATATGCTCGGCATGGCAACAAGAACACTATTAATATTGCTCAATAAATCATAAATACAAGTACATCCAATTAAATCAAGTTCTTCAAATAAATATCTTTCACATATAATTCTTCCAAATAACTCTCTTTCAAATATAATTTCCTCAAATAAATATCTTTCAAATATAATTCTTTCAATAAATCTTTTGCAAATATAATTTCCTCAAATAAATATCTTTCACATACAATTCCTTCAAATACTACTTTTTGAATAAAAAACCTTCCAAATAAATATTTTGAATATAATTCTTTCAATTAAAAGTCACCATGTGACAACTCATTTCATAATCATAAAAATACGGGTCTCAGCCGTTTTCATATTTTTTCCAAATACGGGTCTCAGTCCACTTTCATATTTTCACGGCACTTCGTGCCCATATTTAAATCGTCATATTTTCCCGGCACCTCGTGCCCATTTTTTCATATCATATCTGCACGGACAGTTCACGTACCAATAATAAAGCCATCATATTTTCCCCGGCACTTCGTGCCCACGTTTCACATCTCAACTGCACGGACAATTCACGGGCCTATATCATCATCATTTATTCACGCTGGCAATAGCCACAGGCTCCCAATTTCAACATAAATCAGACTATTATCAATTTACCAACAACAAGACAAATTGCACAAGGTATAAAAATAAACACAAGAAAAATCACAACATCACATAAAATCACCAATGCAACCACTCCACATCATCATATATCATCCCTCACAATATCTACCATTATCGCTCCTATAGCCACCCTTATCTTTCCTATAGCCACTCTTATCACTTCTATAATAGCCTCCCTTATCCCTCTACCCTGACAATATCAATAGCCACCCTTATCGCTCCGTCCAGACAATATCCCAATACACATAATAACAGTGAAATGTTACCCTTATACCCACATAATATCAACAGTGAAATGCCACCCTTATATCCTCAAAATAATAACTCAACAATTTACACAGAATATTATCACAGCAACATAACAAAATCAATTCATAACATAATTTGCCCAATGGCCACAACCAATTCCAAAGATATAATAAATCAATTAATTTCACAACAAATAGCCGAAGGCTCCACACAATGTGTATAAGACCTCAAAAATAATCAACAGAGATAGAAATTACTCAGCGTAGGGCAACACCTTCATTAATCCAAATTCTCAGTAATTATATAAACACCTCTTCTTAAGCTCATTTAATTTATTATTTGCAGAGGAAAAAATCATAATGAAATTTAATTACAAGAAATACCAAACCATCAAACTTACGGAATTCACATAAATATACAAGTAACATTCACATCAAATCGTCATATAAAAACAAATTCAATAAATGCAAATTGAGGTATGGCAAATAGATGATTAAATAAATGCCAACAGTTATCCGATTTACTTCACAATATGCTCAAGACTTTAACTCAGTAAATTTTACACATATAAGCCCGAGTACGTACTCGTCACCTCGCGTACACATCTTTTCACATTTCACAAATGGCACATAAGACTCGATGCCTAAGGGGTAATTCCCCCATACAAGGTTAGGCAAGATACTTATCCTTTTGAAGTTATGCCGATATTCTAAAATCGCCTTCTTGCTTGAATTGACTTCCGGACCGCTCAAATCTATTCAAATCAGTTGTATAACTTCATTAAAATTCATCAGAAATAATTCCGGATAATAAAACGTCGACTTAAAAATTTATTCCAAAAAAGTCAACAAAAGCCAACGCGGGACCCGCTTCTCGGAACCCGACATAATTTTTACGAAATCCGAACACCCATTTCGATACGAGTTCAATCATACCAATTTTATCGAATTCCAATAATAAATCGACCTCCAAATCTTAAATTTAAACCAAGAGGGTTTTCTAAATTTTTCTAGTTAATTCACCTATTAAACGATGAATTCAAAGACATAATCATGAAAATTATTCAAAATTGGATAAGAATCACTTACCCCAAACACTCACACAAGAATCTCTCCAAAAATCACCTTTTACCGAGCTCCCAATTTGATTTTGTGTTATGAACTCAAAACCCCCGTTTTGGAACTTTTAATTCTGGCCAGAAGTGTCTTCATCGCGTTCGCGATCATAGCTTCGCATTCGCGAAGCACAAAAATGTGCTGCCAAGATTCCTTCTTCGAGTTCGCGATGCCTGCCGACCCCTGCCCTTTGCGTTTGCGAGACACGAGTCGCGTTCGCGAAGGCTTAACGCCAGGCAGGCCCCCAACTCCCCTTCCTCTTCGCGTTCGCGTCTGCTCACTCGTGTTCGCGCAGCCTTTCCTCAGCTCCCTTCTTCGCGTGCGCATCTTCTTCATCGCGTTCATGATGGGCAAATCCCAGCCGTCCAAAATCCTTCTTCCCGAACGCGTGAGGCCCTTCGCGTTCGTGAAGAACAACACCAGATATCAGTTCCAGCAGCTGCAAAATAAGGAAAAATGATCTGAAACCATCCCGAAACTCACTCGAGCTCTCGGGACCTCAACCAAACATACCATCAAGTCCCAAAACATCATACGAATTTAGTCGAACCTTCAAATCACTTCAAACAACTCTAAAACTATGAATCATACCCCAATTCAAGCCTAATGAACTTTGAAGTTTCACATTTTATATCTTGTGCCGAAACACATCAAATCAATCCGGAATGACTTCAAATTTTGCACACGAGTCATAATTGACATATTGAATCTATTCCAATTTCCAGAATCAGATTCCGGCCTCGATATCAAAAAGTCAACCCCCCGGTCAAACTTTCCAAAAATTCATCTTTCGCCATTTCAAGCCTAATTCCACTACAGACCTCCAAATAATTTTTCGGATACGCTCCTAAGTCCATAATCACCATACGGAGCTATTGACATCTTCAAAATTTCAGTTCGAAGTCTTTTGCTCAAAAGTCAACTCTCCGGTCAACTCTTTCCATTTAAGCTTCTAAATAAGGATTGTTCTTTTAATTTAATTCTGAATCTTCAGTAAATCAAAGTTGACCACACCTGTGGGTCATAATATATATTGCGAAGCTGCTCGAGACCTTAAGTCACTGAACGGGGCGTTAATTCTTAAAATAACAAGTCGGGTCATTACACAAGCTAAAATGAAGCCACTTGGCAATTTTAGGACAACATTAATAATTAAAAATTATAAATGAAAACATAATTAATGGAAGTTGTTGAATAAATCTTATATATAATCTATATAGATCTTAGACAAACCTAATCTCTCTCTCTCTCTCTTTCTCTCTCTCTCTCTCTCTCTCTCTCTCTCTCTCTCTCTCTCTCTCTCTCTCTCTCT